>JZKD02S1609022.1:282190-306557 GCA_000966675.3 Picea glauca
TGCAAGAGACACACAAGGATAACATAGAGGGGATGGGGATTTGGGGGAGGAGAATAAGAAAAATGGAGGGGAGTGAGCCCAGGATTGGGAAGAGAGATGCGAGTCCTAGAGAAAGAGAAATCCTGTGAACATGAGAGGGTTTTCCCTAGATGCAACCAATCTATGCATTTATGGCTTGCCATGGGGGTGGCCAAATTGTAGAGATTGGTTGCATCTGAGCCTATGGTTGGGTGGAAAGGCGAACACCCATAGTTAGTTGGATGACTAATGTCATTATTGAACAAATAAGTGTCACTTTTACTCAGTGTAATTGAATTTAAACGAATGAATGGTGCCTACAACTGTAATCCTGACTGTATAAGTCTATTGATGAACTGCTTGTTTCATTTGTAAGTCATTATATATGATCGAATGGTACATGCCTTGTACATTTGAATATAAGAACCTGTATGTTGTTGTGAAAGATATATTTATTCTATAATGGTATAATGGTTACAGGACGCTGAGTCTTTGTATGGGTACCAGATGGTAGGCTTAGAGCTTGATAGGAATCGATTAATAGTATGAAGGAGACAAATTAGTAACCCGATAGGATGAAGCAACACAAGGCCACATGACTGCTAAGTCCAAAAACATAGATTGACTCGTTTATCTCCTTGTGTGAATTGATGGTACTCAGTAGCTGTCAAATATGAGGGAGGGATGAATGACAATTGTTAGATCATATTAGACCCCTGGGATATTGGAAGGGCTCATGTAATGGACATCAACATAGGGACGATACCTGATATCCAATGGGTCATGGTCCCAAGGGAAGCTTTACTTCCCCTTCCTTTAGCAATTTCATGAACTAAGGTGGTTCGACCATGTGCAAGAGATGTAGACATGACAGGTTATGCCAACGTGGTAGCCAACACATCCTAGAGAATGATACGTGTTAGTACTTGGTTTGACAAGGGGTCAAGGATGGACCCCCTCATGGGCTTAAAACCTTTGGATGGTCGTCTTTAAATTCTCCATCGTTGGATATGAGGGTGGAAATATCTCCACCGTTGATCTCTATCGCGACGATTTAATCAGACCTCAGAGTTGATGATTTATTTGTAAAATTATGTTAGAAATCTTGATGCCCTAGTGTCTCGATACCCCAGTGGGATAGGGTTCCAACCCTTGGTTCCATTGTTTCATCATATATAAGTGTGAGGAGAGAGACGATGTCACTATGTCGTGGAGTGTTGTGTGGCCGTTGTGTGTCCGAATAGGACACGTGTCATTGCCTGGTTTGTCAATGAGATAAGTTTGGATCCCATCGGGCCTAAGTCTGTGAGTCGACGTCCTTGAATGAAAGTCGTTAGATCTGTGGTCCAAGAGATCTCGACCGTCAATCTCGTAACTAAGCTCATGAGGGAGTTTATCATCTGGAGTACCGGACCCTGAAAGATTTCCAACTCTAAATCCCTTTTGTAAAATACCAATAGGCTGATAAGCCGACAAACTAGTGGAGGCAGAGTTCCGACCTAGATAGGGTTCCAGGGATTGAGAGATTGGGAGATCGTAGGTGCAGGTATATGGCATAAGCAACCATGGGGTTGGTAATCCCGATGGCCTGGTAACTCGGTGAGCAAGTATCCCAGGGCCTTGGTTGGCCTATGCCAGAATATAGGGTATCCATGTTTAGCGAAAGAACGTGAGTTGCCAGTGAGGCCAATGCCTTGGTGTCCCAGTATCCCAATAGGGCATGGTTCTCGAGGACACATTCCACCCATCCCCATAAATATTTTTGGCAGAGAGAGTGACGTCATATGACATCATCCAACAATGCGTAGGGGACATGTGTCAACAACCTGTTGGGTGAGCCCCGAGTACGATGATGACATGTATAACCACATGGGATGTCCACGTGTCAAGTGTTGGTAGTGCCACATGTCAACGTGCTTTGTCATTTTTAAGTAGAGCTCTATGGAGAAAAAGAGTTCCACATTTCAAGGGGTGACAATGCCACATGTCTTTCCAGGTGGTAGGCAGTGGCAGGGCCATGTGTCATGACAGGTTCCTGGTTGTGGAAACGCCACATGTCTAAGACCCTGTCTTGGATACCAGACTGGGCACCTATGGCTTGATGGTGCAAGTGAAGTTTGGTGGGCCAGTGCCTCGATAGCCACGTGTCACGTCACGATTAAGACAGGTGGTGGTGTAAGACAAGAATGCGTGTCTGAGGTGCTAGCTAGGACTCCAAACCAGGCGTTTGAAGTTTAAAGTGGTAGACTAGTGGTTTTCCCGAGGGATGATGTCCTAGTACCCCGACGGGCCGATACCCCAGAGGCTCGAGAAGCCTCTTCTTGCATTTAGGGTTATGATACGACGATGTCCTGGTGGGATGATGAGTTGGTGGGCAAATACCCATAGCATCGGGTATCAGAGGAACTTTATATGGGTCATGAGAGGAAAAGAGCCGGGGGGCCTAATGACCCGATGCCCTGATGGGCCAATCATCGATATACCATGATCAAGAGACTTTGGGTGTAACCTATTACATAGTGGATTGATGCATGGTAGGATGGTGAGCTGGTGCTACATCAGATTCCATGTCATTACTAGCTGGAGCCGCATGGGATTATGCATGTGACGTGGAGCCATGTGGGCGCCACATGGCGACGAGGTGGACTTTGATCATGAAGGTCTAAACCTTGGAAGGCTATAACTTCTGACCAAGATATTATCTTTGAGCATGGTGACAGTCATTGGAAATCTCTCAATGGGTAGAAGACGATGGTACCCTCGAGAAAATACATTGAGATGGTTAAGGAAGAGAAAAAATTTAATACCTCATCTCTTAAAAAGAAACTTAGGGGATTGGGTGTCTTACAAAGTGGTATCAGAGCAAAGTTCAAACACTAGGTTTGGATGGGCGAGAGAAAAATCATAATATTGGTATATCAAGGCTAAGATTACTTTGTTACAAAGAGTTTCTCTTTGTAAAAGGTTGTTTATGATTTACAATAGTTCTTTGAGAAGAAGGAATGCAAATTGAAATCTTGTTTTGGGGTTTTCTTGCAACAAAAACACTATTGTTGCCTTGGTAAGAATGATATCTACTCCTACAGGAGTGAGAATATGATGATAATAATTAATGGTAATACCTGAATGTGAAATGGAATAATGCTATTAAGGGCTTCTTAAGTTAAAAAATGAATGAGATAATGTTTGTAATACTACCTGAAGGTATGGGATGAAGGAGACCTGATAATTATAATAGTTGTTTATTAAGGGATACGAACCTTATAGAGAATTCCTTGTGGTTAAAGGAATTTAGTATGGGTTGCTTGAACCTTGGTACTTAAATAAAAGACTAAACCATGTATGTGTAATGCTGGAATACTAAGAGAGGGCGGGGGTGAATCAATATGAACACTTTTTACCACTTTCAATCACAATATATATAAACTTCAACTTTATCAACAATATTCAATATTTTATCACTTATGCATTCAATATATCATTACGTTATAAAAAATATCATTCATCAGTGCATAATAAACAACCACAGATACATAATACACTAGAATTTCATGGCAACCCAAATGGGAGAAAACGACAAAATGATTTCTTATGTATATCAAGAACACATTCATAGGAAGAACCAACTTCCCAATTCTCCAACACCAACTAGAAGTAGGCTCCAACCCCCTATTTATAGGCTCCAATCTAAAGTAATCTACAACTCCCTGAATTCTCTAGCTATAACTGGAAGGAGGCTCCAACCCCCTAGTTGACAGGCTCCAACCTGAAGGAAGCTTCAACTCTCTGTGTTCTCCGGCTCCAACCGAAAGGAGGATATGAACCCCTGATTTATAGGCTCCAACCTAAAGGAAGCTCCAACTCCCTGTGTTCTCCAACACCAACCAAAAGGAGGCTACAACCCCCTTTCCTTTCCTTGTCCTGCCACCCTGAAATATAAATGTAGACTAAAACTGTCACTACCACTGATCAACTTGTAACTTCCATTGTTAGTGACCAACTTGTCACTGTCACTGTCATATCAACTTGAAACTGATGATCAACCAATCATCCAACCTATCATTTTCCCTGTCCTTGTCACTGTCATATCAACTTGAAACTGATGATCAACCAATCATCCAACCTATCATTTTCCCTTTTCTTGTCACTGTCATTGTCATTATCATTGATATACCATCATCAACCAACTATAACCAGATACACTCACATGGATACCAAAAACATCACCATACCATGTACATCAACCATGTACATTAACCATGTACTAGAACCTGTACCATACCATGTACATAAACTATGTACATCAACCATGTACCATACCACATACACCAAGATCACGAAGAAGTGCCTATAGCAATGTACCATATCATCATCAACTCATGAACCATAACATCACCAAGATGTCTCTCAGTATATGTACCATAAGATATGCCAATTGTAGGTACCATAACATCAATGATCAACCATATACCTCAATCATATACCAAAACCATGTACCTTGTACCAAGCATCAACTATGTACCAAATGATGTGCCTCAACCAAGCACCAAGGAATGTGCCTTATACATATGCCACCATATACCAAGTGTATACCTCAACCATGTACCAACACCACAAAGCTATTCCTATAACAACCATACCAAACCAGATACAAAGGTACCATAACATCACTCAACCATGTAGCCAAGATGTACCTCAAACCATGTGCCAACATCCATAAACCATGTACCAAGAGATACTGTCAAACATGTGCCATATCACTCATGATATTCCTCAAGCATATACCATACAACAAACCATATTCTAAGTATCCAATAGGTGTCTTAAGGAATATACCAAAACTCACAAACACATGCCTCAAGCATGTGCCAAACCTTCCAAGATGCAAGACTCAAAACACATAGAATAATGTACCTTTAATCCTATAGCAGACCTGATACACAAGATTATAGACAGGTAGCTCTTCCTCAACCTCAACAACCTGGTACTAGCATCCTCCCCAAATTTTCCTTAGTCTCGTAGGACTAAGACCGATCAACTAGCGGGGCCCTGTGGGACAAGGGCCGAACAACCCATGGGGGTGCCTTGCGGGACACTAGTAGCATGACTCGTGGGGGTCATCCAAATTAGGTTTATCATAAAACCCTCTCTCTCCTCTTCAATCTCAAAACTTTCACACTCCTTACTCTTTTGTTGCTTCATATTTGCTATTTCAGATTTGCCAATAGATCACTTTCTCACATAGAAGATATTCAATGAACTTGTGTATATGAGAATGAGAGGATTCTTGAAGTGTATTTATACGTTTTCAAAGTGACTTCTTTCCTTAACTTAAGGGCCAACCTAAACTTTCTTTTTATAGCCACTTTACCCTTTAATTAATGACTTGTAACTATTTAGGGGCTTATTAACCATTCTCCGGGGCTTCCAACTTCATGACCTCATAACTCCTCAGTCGTGAGGAACTATGTGATGTACCACCTACCATTGGAAACAATATGATGATGACTATCCATCTATGAGTGTGTTACTTGCATTTACACTGTCCTTCATGTCCTTATTCCTCAAACAACTTCAGGCTTCATGATCACACCTCTGGGGATTCTTGTAGACTTCTTCAAATGCACCCATCATATCTATTGACATTTGTTAGCACATAGGATGTATAGGGGTCAAATTTTCTAAGCTTCTAGGTTTGATTCATAGGGTCATTTTATTTTAGGTTTTTTGAGTATTTCCTTATGTCAATAAATTATGTTTTGATTTTTTCATGAGTCAATAAAATTGATCATAGTCCATGTGAGAGTCTTGGTTTCATGATAGTGGTCATCATCATTAGAGAGAAAGGGGAAAGTGTTAGTCACACCTTTGGTTTAAAACTCATCACTATCAAGTGTTGTGTCCCAAAAGGGTGTACAAAAGGTTTTCATGTCGTATCTAACCGTTTGGGGGTCAAGTCATATGTCAAGTCAATCTGCTGCAAACTCTCATGAAAGTTCGCAGTGGATAAAGAAAGGTACATTATGCACTAATCACACACCATCATGTTTTGGAAATGTGTAAAATGGTATTCTATTGTTTTCAGTGCCATCTATTTCATCATTTTCCTTCAAGTTAGTTTCAAAAGGAGATGTATCATTTTGAACAAAGTGCGCTGCAAACTGGTTTAAATTGCGGCGCTACAAATTTCTTGTAGAAAATTTAAGTTAGATTAAAGGCTTAAAGGAAATGTTAGTTTAGTGCATGCGACAACAACTGAGCTTCACATATACTAGGTACGTTGTTTAAATGCTCAATTTCATTACATGAAGGTTGATCATAAGTAGATTTTAATTGCTGCAATTTTTTTGCGCACTGCAAAACTCCTTTCACTTGGTCAATTTTTTTCAGTCTTTGTTATCTTAAGCATTTGCAGACCCAAGTATCTTGTTCTTAATACCAAATATCATTTGCAACCCTTTTCTATGGTAATGACCCTATTTGCTACAATTTCTAGCTAGGTGTTACAAACTATTTCCATTATACGTGCTGCAAATTAGTTGCACTGTGAACCCTCTATTTTTCCCAATTTGACAAAACCCTCGCTGACAGTCTTTTCTTTCAGGTTTGAAATAACATATTTTCCAAATATTTTTCCTTTCAGACCCGTCACTTTGCAAAGTCTTTTGATAAGAAACCCTAGTATAAAAACCATCCACAACAAACTTTATATGTGCGCTGCAAACTGAGAAACTGCACTGCTAATGCTCTGTTTCACATAGATTCCCGATTTAGCCCGTGTTAGAGTTTTACTTAGTGCATGGGTTTTCATCCTTTTTTCCATCTCTTACTTTTGTAGAAGACCTTGTTTTTGCAAATATTAAATAGTTAAAATAAATTAATTCACCAGTTTCATCATTAGTTGGTAGCAACCGTTATCAAAAGGAGAAAGGTTTTTAATCAGATATCATGGACAATAAAAAAGGTAAGAAGGTTCACAAAGGAGATAAATTTTCAGGGCTAAGCCCCATGATCTACAACTTATAAATTCTGAACAATTTTTCAAAGAAGCATTTCAGAGAGTGGGCTATCTGGTTTTTTGTGAGAACATGCAAAGAGGACATCCCAAGGTTGCTAAGCAGTTTGCACTCAATTTCAGTGGGAAAAAATACTAAGGTGGGTGCATTGGAGTATGAAGTTTCAGAGCAATCTATTTATATAGCCACAAAGATACCTGTTCATGGTGAATCCATGTCCTTGAATTCTACATTTTCCAAGGAGTTCCTAAAACATGAATATCAAGGTGACAACCTATCCAAGGGAGTGCCAATAAGTCATATGCTGGAGTATTTTGACAAAATAATCATAGTTATTAAAAGGTATTTCACTTGTTAAGGAAGGTTCAATATGGTCTATCAATACCATATCAGATTGTTATTGCAATTTACTGGGAAAGAGTCCATGAACCTACCCTTTTATTTGTTCAGGAGCATTGGGAAGATGTCAGATAGAGTCCAAGATAAATATAAGCAGGTGAATACTAGTTTTTTTCATTCTGGTTTAATCAAAATTCTAGTATTGGAAGAGTTGAAGAAGACCAATATTGTTTGGGATGTTTTCCTAGCTACATCAAGCTTTCAGCCAGATGTTTCTCACACACCACAGTCAAAGAGACAAACACCTACTCTTACTGAGAAGACTGTGCACTCAGAGTCAAGTAAAAACAGGAAGATGACCAAAATAGATAAGTCCATTCAGTCTACTGATAAGTCAGTTGAAGGTCCTTCACAACCTCTCGATGAAGACACTTCTCCTGTGGCAGAGCCTGCACCTATGGGGACACCCTCTGGTAAAACAAAGAGTCTGAAGGGAAAGAAGATTGTGTTTTCTTCACCTGTTGCTGTAGAAGTTTTCAAGCCTAGAAGACATGTCACTAGATCAACATCAAAACAACATGCCTTTGTATAAGAAGGTATGTATAGGGCATCAGTTCATCCAACAGACAAAACTAAGCCTCTAAAGGAACAAATAGGAATCATTGAGATCAAGTCTCTTGCTGATGAGAAGGATCCCACTTTTAAAAGGCTTAGGAAACAATTGAAAGAGGAAAAGGATAAAAATGAGCAATTGAAGAAAGAAAATCTGCATGCCAAGATCTAGCTTAAGAAAGTCATAGATATGGGTGAAGAAACTATCAAGAAGGAAAAACATTGAGTTAAAAGATCCATATCTTTAGGTAGGCAGATGAAGAATGTGTACAGGTTGAATAGAGCCCATCAAGCTGAAAACAAGAAGCTGAAGGACGAATTGTAGCAATTGAGGGAACACAATGCAAAACAAAACCTGGACATGTTGTCACGAGTGGCCACAAGGAGAAGGAGACGAGGCATAATTTCTACATTGACATAAAATTTTTCCATGATGTATTTTGTTTTGCGAGCTTATAACCCTGAGCAATGTTTTTTGTCTTAGATTGCTATTATCATATTCACATGACTTTTGCAAAGGTTACTTTATGTTTCATAAGGTTGTGGCAGGTCCCAAATAAATATTTGAAGGATTTTTCACAGTTTGGATATCAAATGACAAGTTTGAGGGAAAAAGCACACCTACAATAAAGTTCACAGTGTGTGCTGTTAAAGGTGTTGTGAACTGGTTATTTTGGAACAATTTGCAGTTCAGGCGCTGCAAATATGACAGTTACATAGACCTTGCGCTGTTGAAGTATTCCAACTGTCAGATAATGGTTTGGATATCTCCCTAAGGATCAATTGGACATCGAAGGACACTTGCCCCAAGGATTTTGTTTCATTTAAGCTACATGCAACGATTTGGATAGTTGCATTCAATGATGCCAACATCATCCTGGAGTATAGCATCTTGTTAGTTTTTTGTTGATTACTCATTGCCATGCCTCTCTAAGGTGCATGATCCTATACAGGAGCTAGGTGTCGAGTCCTAGGAGTGTTTTGGAATGTATTTTTCTAAAAAAAGTGTAATGTAACTCCATTAGAGGGTTCAAATGGTGGTAGAATGATACTCTTATCTTTATTTTCAACTGTAAACGAGTTTCTAGACTGTATATATTTGATTTAATAATCTTGAATAGTGAATGATCAGTTTCTTCTTCTACTGTCACATCCGTGTTTCAATCTCACTTTGATGCTAGCTGCTGATGAAGGGTTCATCCTAGTGCTTGATCACTAGAATGAATGATTTACTGTTTATAATTGATGCAAGTGTTATCAAAGTGATCTCTTGTTGATTAGGAGGTTCCTATTTGATGATATTTTTTCTATACATGTTTCATAATTTCTTGATGTAACTTGACACATGTATTTCATAATTGCCTGATGTAACCTGACACATGTATTTCATATTTTATGCTAAGTCTTCCTTCTTTCCATTTGATACTCTAAATGTTGATATGAGGCTATTCAAGCCTTGCTTGCTGGTGTGTATTTTATGGAGGTTTAGTGTTGATATTTTAAATTGAGTGTCTCACCCATTTGCTACACATTGAAATACATTATTATCTTTAACAAACCTACAAGTTTTTGATGGTTATAGGCTCACACCTACAACAATATAGGTGGGGATTTTAGTACTAACAACATCAATGAAAACCACTTCCATTGACATCAATGAAAACCATCTATCCAACAACATCAATGACAACTAAATATCCAACATTTAATTCCTCATGATTAGAGGACTGATGGAAAAATTGTAGGGTCATTTACTTGACCTATAATGAATGAAACTTGTTGCTGAAATAACCTAGTTAAGCAAAGAAAAATGAGCTCTTTGAACTATGATAGTCCTCATAAAAGAGGTGAAATGACATGAACATATGAGCCAATTTATGAACTCATGGATTTACAAAAATGAGTACATGCCTATTGACTTGAGTACTTGTTTATGCATGAAAAATGCAAGATGTGGATATGCTATAATGCATATGGTAATGAGTAAGCATGTATGAATATGAAAATAGACATATTATAACCTGTGGTGGGTTGTAAGGTATGATCTACTGATGGATCTTTTAGTTAAGGATGATTTAGTATCAACAAGAATGCTAGCGGTATGAATGAAATGTTGATAATGCTATTGCTTATTTCCTTATGAAGATAAGGCTGCAATGAGTAATTAAAGGCCGATATAAAGGATGACAAGGAAGTGGTGAAGAATTTCTATATGACGAATGGGTCAGAGTGACATCCATAGATAGATGGTGGCCATATAGGTATGGATTAGTATGCTTAAGCAACAATTAAAAGAAAAGTTAGGAAATGATTTCCTTGATAAGAGTTTATTGACCAAGAATGGTTTGAAGCATGAAAGGAAGCAATATTTGAGCATTTTATTTCCTTGGATAATGTAGTAAATTACCTAGTTGTATTTTTGAATCTTAAATTCTTTTATAGTAGTTGGGCATGAGTAATTCTTGCTGGCTCTTTCCATAAGAAAGAGAAACATAAGTAGGATTATGTATGAGAGACTGGTCATGTGGATGGATGTAATATCTCTTCAAATAAGTTGATATTAAGATCAGATAAATATGAATGAATAATACGAAAATGTGCAAGTATTGCACTTGCACTTGCACACACACACATATGCTTGGAAGGCATGGTATGAGTGCCTGAATGAGTATAATGTGAGGTAGAATGTGTACTTTCAAGGTTTGAGAAATTCCATGGATGCATGGCTGACCCTATGTTGAAGGGTATGTTTTGTCTTGATTAAATGCCAACTTGAAAAGGGGCTGTATGCCACTTTTCAAAGAAGTTAGTGTAAATCGTTGAAAGCATAAATGAGTAGGGATGCTTTGTTGTCATGATAGAAGGAAATATGATTAATTCTTTGATAATTGAAAGTGAATGATTATAAAAATTTCATGAGTGAAATAATTTAAATTTATATGCACATGGAACTGAAAAGTGTTCCTATGGTATACCCACACATCATATTGAAGCACGTGGTTAAGTGCATGTAGACACAGTTTGAAAACCAACCGATAGAATAATGTGCACGTTGGAATGTGAAAATTGAATGCATAATAAGAGTGCATGTTGATAATTCCTTTTGGAACATTGGGTAAAAATATAAAATGATGAAGCTGAGAATGACTC
Source organism: Picea glauca (assembly GCA_000966675.3). NCBI lineage: Eukaryota > Viridiplantae > Streptophyta > Pinopsida > Pinales > Pinaceae > Picea > Picea glauca. The sequence goes on from JZKD02S1609022.1 coordinate 293,326, forward strand.
AAGGTTGAGATCATTTCAAGAAATGAGGGATATGCAAGAAGGGGGTTGCATGCTGAGACAGTTCCAGGTGAAGGAAATGTGTGGAGACTCTGTCAGGAGAACATAGCTATAACCTTAATTACTGTTGAAAATTAGACAATGGAATACAAAGTCTATTTGTACAAGAATCCTGGATTACATTTTAAAATATCATGCATGAATGAAAGATATGCAAATAAATGTTGATCTTCCTGATTCCTCTTTGGTGAATGTGCACAATGCAATAGTTCATAATTTGTGAGCAAAGTCTTGCTGCTATAAGTATGATGTTACATCTAGGAAAGGTTAAGATGAAACTTGGATGAAAATGCTCAAGGAATAGAGCAGGCAAACTCCTAAAGGGGATAGATTGCAACAATAGATAAGGAGAAAAGGAGGAACACTTTTCTCTCTCAAAAACTCTGATTTGTTTAATAGAGTTGTGTACTTAAAGGAACAACTATAAAAACCAAGGAAAAAATTGATAAATATGTTTGAATGAATAGGCTTGATTGAGCCATGTTAAGTAAAGACAGAAAGGCCTTGACAATAGTTTAGTTGAGCTAAAAAATTCCATCCTGTGTAGGAGGAGTTGGAAAAAAGGCAGAGTCCCTTAACTCCTATCTTGATGATTATTGTGTTTATTTGGATGAGAAAATTGAAATGCTGTTATGTGTGAATGTTTCTAGCATGAGAATGTTGATATCTATATGACTGTGGATACTAGGGATAACTAAAAATGTGATTGTGTATGCACTCATAAAAACATTGAAGATGATGTGATAGAGGGCATATGGATATGTTGGAACATATCTAAAAATGTTTTGCTGAATTAAATGCTACAGTACACACATTTTCAATCTAACACTACAATGGATATAATTTTGAATGTAATAATGCATATTATGTGTAGGAAATGTTTGGAGCTATTAATGAAGAACAATTTCCAATGGTAAACAACCTCAAGTAGATGAAGAATACAAGAAGGTTGTTGTTGAAAGGATTAATGAAGGGACTTTGGAAGTCTACATAAAGCACCGTTGATGAGGTAAAGTCAGAAAGGGGTGTTGGCATCCATGACAGGTATAAAGAATTCATGACTATGTAGCATGAGGTTTGAAGGGGATAGGGTAATAATCCCTTCTAAAATGTTTTATATCTTTATGATATGCATGTGACTTTAATGAATTGTTGCATGCCATTAATATCCAAGAAGAGTAAGATTCATGAAAGAAGAACCTAAAGTACAGAGAGAGGAACCTCTGGCAGTCATTGAGGATAAATAAAATCCTTGCATGAAATTCATGCACATGATGTGTCATGGATGTATTAACTAATCATGAATGGTTATGAACAAAAGTGCTCATAAACAACACATTGGTTAATGCATTGCGGAAATGCATGTTTGTATGAGTGGGCATGTATAGGATTGCCAATTATGGAAGAAGGATCTTTCAATATTTTACCAGAGTTGAAAAATAGTAAAGAGAGAATTGGGTGGCCATGATTATTGGCACCCCAATGAAGAAAGAATGCTAGAATGCATTCATATGAAATTTTATTTTCTTAAAATATATGCCGATTTAATATCATGATTAGCTCAAAGCAGGAAACATATTCCTGCTAAACAATGAATGTGGATAGATAAGCCATGTGGTTAGAGGATTGGATGAGTCCCAACACACTGTGGAAAATTGTTTAATATCAAAAGTACGGAAATCTGAAAATCAATGCAAGAGTGCATTAGGTGTGAATGTGGCCATGGACATTGACACATTGATTAAATTCATTTAATGTTTGAATACATCTGGAATAGCTTGGATGTTGAAATGATGCGTGTGTAAGGAATAATATTTCCTTTTCTTTATGTCATTGAATAAGATAAGAGTAATTTAATTTTTAGTATGCACAATTATGAAATTGTTTGGAAGCCACAATAAGTATGCAATGAAAATATAATGTGCATGAGAACTAACGATTTATTTGTCCGTGTGAAGATGGAATTGCAGGAAGAAAGGTGTTGGATATGGAAGCAATATAAGTGCATAAGGAAGACCAATACTTGCTGGCTGCAAAAGAGCCAAACTATGATGAGAAGGAAATCTCATGCTTGTGAAATCTGGCTCCAATATGGAACATACTGAAAATAGAAATGTGAGATTGGAAATATGTGGGTAGAAGATTTGAAAAAGCTTGTGAATTGGGTTCCAAGGTGGAACACATATTAAAATGGGAATGTGAAATTTGAAATATGTGGGTAACATATTTGAAAAGTTTGATTAAACTAATGATAACATCTCACAATTATTGTATGCATGTGACAAAGGTAAGATGACAAAATTTGTCCTGGAGGGACATATGATGGTTGTCAAGATGGAAAGCATTGAAAATGGCTACTGTTGTGACATGAGAACCCTGTGATTTTCCATGATCACCATAAAGAATATTGTTTTGTGGTAACACGTGCCAGAGGTATGTCTCGACAGAACAAGCCAGCGGGACACCTCGACTATAAGACTTGATGAATTCTCTGAAAATCTTCTTATGTGAGAAATCCTTGGTAGGAAATATGGATTGCTTAAAGGATTGTATAGTAGAGAAGGGGATGCTTGATCCTGAGCCTAGAGAGTGAGTGACCACAAGGAAGAGGAGTCTTTGATAATTCTTATAAATTGTTGATTGGGATCATGAGAAAAATTGGTATGTCAAGGAAAAAAAATGATCTGAGTAAATAATATAGCCATATGGATGTAGATCCATGAATTTCACATATAAGTGTTTTTCTGATACATGAATATTCCCCTTGAGTTTTGAACAACAATGAAATTTTTATGCAATAATTTGTGAATTAATGTTCTTGCTAATTGTAATTATTGTAGGCATGTGCTAAATACCAAGAGTTTGGAAAGGACTAGACCAAGAAGAGGAATTGCATTATTGAAACAACTAAAACAATGGAAGCATGGATGGCATTGCTAAGATGCAAATAACACTAAGGATAATGTTCCTTTTAAGGGGGAGGGGATTGTAATACCCCTTTTTCTAAACCCTTGATTATATGTAATATTTCCATGCATGGTGTTGGTTGTGGAGCCTGATTATCTTCCTGATTCAAAGGTCTTTGTTTTTAGCCATGTTTATAGCCCATGAAGATTGTACACCCCTCCACATGTGGGGGATTCCCCCCCCTGTGGGGTCCAGGAGAAAGCGGGCCCCCGAAGGAAAATTTTCCTTATAAATGTATATTGTAATTTCATAGTAAATATTGACCGTTCATTATAAGGTCATAGATCTGACGATAGAAGTTATGTTAGGATTTTTTTCCCTAGAAGGAAACCCTCTTTTATGAGGGAATTGTATTGCAGCTGTGTATCATTGCGAATATTGTATTATGAGAGAGAATATTGCGAGAGAAAGAAGAGAAAGTTTCAAGGAGTGTGCTGTAGGTTGTATCCCTTCATTTTGATGGATAATAAAAAGGAAGGACCTGTTAATTTATTTGGTGTACATAGCCCACATTGGGTGAACCACATATATTTGTGTCTCTATTCTATTGTGTATCTTCTGTGCCTTATTTACACATTTGTTTTATTTTATTGTTCCATGTTCCTGTTTTCTAATGACTGGTATCAGAGCGAAAGGTAAATCACATGAAAAGAGGGTTCTTAGTTCGAGTGGGAGCAATGACAGAATATGGAAATTTTAGAGTCGAGAAATTTAAAGGCCAAAAATACTAGTTATGGAAGATGCAAATGGAAGATTATTTATATCAGAAGGATCTATTCCCGCCATTGGGCAGAATAACAAAGAATCCAATGACCATGAAGTACGAAGAATGGAAGGTTCTTGATAGAAAGGAACTAGGAATGATATGGATGAGCTTGGCAGCGTCAGTGGCTTTCAATATTTCGAAAGAAAAGACAATGAAGGAGATGATGGACGCATTGGATAAACTGTATGAAAAACCCTCAACATTCAATAAGGTATTTTTAATGAAGAAATTATTTAATATGAAGATGTCAGAAGGTGGGTCTGTTGTAGATCATTTAAATGAATTTAATATAGTTACTAATCAACTAAGTTCTGTAAAAGTGGACTTTGATGATGAGGTTAGGGATGTTCTAATCTTGTGCTTATTTCTAGAAAGATGGAATGGCTTGGTCATGGCTGTAAGTAACTCTGTCTCTGGTTCAAACACTTTAAAATTTAATGATGTTGTTGGTATTATACTTAGTGAGGAAATGCGATGGAAAAACACAAGTGAGACATCAAGTAATTCGTTAAACATGGAGAACAAGGGAAGACAAAAAGGATAGAGGAAAGGGATAAGGGAACCACATGAATTCTAGGAAGGGCATATCCAAATACAAACTGAGAAATATAGAGTGTTGGAATTGTGGGAAGAAAGTTTTAGAGTTTAAGCTATTATTAGGTTTCTTTTCAATTCACTAGATAACCATAACATAGATAGGATCACTAAGAAATAAATAATCACAAGAGACACATCATTTATCCTGTGAAACCCTCATGGGGGAGAAAACCCAACAAACAATTCCTTAATATAGATAGCTAATACAATGCCAAGAGAATAAACCAAACACTATATAAAGTCCTCTCCCAAGTATGCGCCCCTCTCTCTCTTCCTTCTTCTCCAATTGCAGCTCCAAACTTGTGCTCTGATGAACAAGTGAGTGAATAAACAAATGAGGCGTTGGCCTCTCTTATTTATACAATCTGGCAGGTGCTGAACTGAGGTGTATTTTCACTAGCAGGGCCAACTTCTCATTCTGGGTGGTTATAACCACTTTAATATATTCTGGGGGCCGACTTCTCATTTAGCATATTACAATTAGGGTTTGACCAATCCGCAAAAAGGGATTTGGTCATTTACAATTCCTGACATGATCAATCCACAAAAGGGGATTGATCTAATGAATAATACATCAATAATAAATAGAATACTCTTTGCAATTACAATATTTCAACACTCCCCCTTAACAAGAAGGGTGTTCTATAACAACATCAGGAGAGAGAGGGCATCATCATCAACAACATCATGGAACACTGATTGACGTATATATAAATCATCAAAAGTTTTTCTCATCATCAATAGTAGCAACAACACAACACAAAGGCTGGAGCATCATCATCATCATCAACACTAGGCTGAGAGTCTTCAACACAAAGTTGGCATCATAGCATGAAGCTGGCTACACAATATCATTAGCACAAAGATAACATCACAGTACAAGACTGGAAACACAATATCATCAGCATGGAGTTGGCATGAAAATACAAGATTTGCAACACAATATCATCAGCATGAAACTGGAATCACAGTACGAGACCGACAACATCATCATAGCACGAAGCTGGCACACATCATCACATCACGAGGCTGGCACATCATCACAACACAAGGATGGCACATCATCAACACGAGGCTGGCATCATAGCACTAGGCTAGCACATCATCAACATGAGGCTGGCATCACAACACTAGGCTGGCTCAAGGTGTTCACAACAAAACATATATTTGGCCTGGTGTTCGTCAGATACATCAACAATCCAATGATCTATCTATATAGCGTAACATCAATATATTATGACGAAGAGTCCAGTAGCTTCAACTTTGTTTCAATGGGTGTATTCATGGACTTGCACTCCAACATATCAAATCTTTTCAGTATTTCAATTGCATACTTTCCTTGGTTAAGGAAGATCCTCTTCGGGCTTTGCCATACCTCAAGACCTAAGAAATAGTGCATTAGGCCAAGGTCTTTCATCTCAAATTCTGCAGCGAGCTTCTTCTTACATTCAATGATGATCTTTTCTTCTCCAGTTAAGAATAAGTCATCCACATACAACAACAATATAACATGCTCATCATTCATAACCTTGAAGTAAAGGTTAGAATATGCTTTACTCTTGGTAAAGCCCAAGCTCGTCAAAAAACTATCAATCCTTCCATACCAAGCTCTAGGAGCTTGCTTCAATCTATACAAAGCCTTCTTCAATTTGCACACATGAGTCTTCTTGTCTTCAACTTCAAATCCTTGAGGTTGTTCTATATACACTTCTTCTTCAATGACACCATTCAAGAAGATAATTTTCATGTCCATATGGTGTAACTTCCACTTCATCTTAGATGCAAGGGCTATGATGGTTCTGATTGAAGTGTATCTGGCTACATGAGCCAATGTCTCTTCATAGTCAATGCCTTCCTTTTGGGAAAATCCACGAGCAAGGAACCTTTCTTTATATTTCTCAATACTTCCATCAACAACATGTTTTATTTTGAAGAGCCATTTGTAAGATACCACATCCTTTCTCTTCGGTCTGGGAACTATTTCCCATACATCATTCTTTATAATGGATTGGTATTCTTCTATCATGGCATCTTCCCATTCTTTCTTCTGAATGGCTTATTCAAAGAAGGCAGATTCCTTCTCTAAGAGATCACACATCAAAGCCATATAACTGGAGAATGGATTTGGTTTCTTTACTTGTCTCATGGTTCCTTCCCGAACACCGTACTTCTCTCCATCTTGAATAAGTTCCCTTGCTAAGGTTGGCTTTCTCTTGTGGGAGATCCTCATTTGGGGAGGTTCTTGAGACTTTACTATGTCATGATCTTCTAGAATCTCCTCATCAGGGGGAGCTATGACTTCCCTCACTGGTTGTGCAACTCTGGGAGCTATAGATTCCTCTTCATATACTTCTTCAAGCTGACATCTTCTTGATTTCTTGAGTGCTGCATCTTCATCAAAGGTTACATCCATTCTGATCTCAATATGATGTTAACCTAGTATATAAACTCTAAAGGCCTCGGAGACCTCACAGTATCCAAAAAATATTCCCTTCTTTCCTGAAGGGTCCATCTTGGTTCTCTTCTCTTTTGGAATATGTACAAATACTGGGCATCCAAATATTTTGAGATGGCTTACTTCTCGCTTCTTTCTGGAGAACATTTCTTGAGGGGTCTTGAACCCAAGTGCACTATGGGACAATCTGTTTTGTACATATACTGTTGTTTTTGTTGCTTCTTCCCATAAGAACATTGGAAGATCTTGATCATGGATCATGGATCATGGTCTTCACTGCTTCTATTATAGTTCCATTCTTTCTTTTTGCTACACCATTTTTTTGAGGATTGTAGGGAGTGGTGAGCTCCCTCTTGATCCTGACATCTTTGCAAAAGTTTGCAAACTCTTTTGAGGTGTATTCTCCTCCATTATCTGACCCGAGTGTCTTGATCTTTCTTTCAAAAATATTCTCTATCAAGGCTTTGAATTCCTTGAATTTACTGAACAGTTCGTCTTTTGATTTCAAAAAGTAAACCCAGGTTTTACAAGAATAGTCATCAATAAAAGATACATAGTATACATAACTATTGATGGAGGATGATGGCATTGGGCCACACACATCTGAGTGAATGAGTTCTAGGACTCCTTCTGCTTTGCTCTCTCTCTTCGGAAAATGGTTCTTGATGTTCTTACCTTGTGCACATCCATTTCACACACCTTCATGGTCAACCTTGAGTTCTGGTAGACCTGTGACTGCCTTGCTTACATAAGGTAATGAATTGTAGTTGATGTGGGCTAATATTCCATGCCAAATTTCCCATGGATTCTCAATGGAGTGGGTCATGGCTGCTTCTGAGTGACCCTTTAGCTTATACAAGCCACCTTTTTCTTTTCCAATAACAATTGCTTCTTCCATGGTTTTTCCTTTGGCCCACACAAGAACTTCTCCATCTATAAAAGAAACTCCGAAGCCTTTATTTTCTAAAGCTGATATGGAGAGTACATTCTTTGTCAAACCTGGTACATATAGTACGTCTTTCATCTTGATTAGAGTCCCAGAATTAAGCTTGTAATTTGATTCTCCTACTCCTTTGATAGGGTATTGATAATCATCTCCCAGTGTAACTTTATGAGAAAACTTATTTTCTGAAAGGAAAAAGATAATGTCTCTTTGACCTATCATGTGCTTGGAAGCACCACTATCAATGAGCCACGTGTTCTCACCAGGTGATACTGATCCTGAGAGGGCCGAGATTAAGACATAGTCTTCAATTCGTTCTTTTATCATCTTTGTGGGTGGCTCTTCATCTTCAACTGTATGGGCATGATACCTCTTGGTTTTCTTCTTGTATTCTTCTTGTCTAGCTGGACAATGTTTTGCAATATGTCCCATCTTGTCACAATGGTAATATTGGTAGGATGATAAATCTTTTCCTTTTCTTTGTCCTTTCTGAAACTTCTGGAATCTCCTTGGTTGAGATTCTTTATGTATGAATCTGTTTTGGGGGTGAGACTCTTTATGAGTTTATTTCTGGAAGTAAGACTTATTTCTTCCTCCTTTAGTGTGAGTAGCCAGGGCTTGATCTTCATCTCTTGATAGAAAAACTTCTTGGTTAGCTACTCTTGATTCTTCTTGAATACATTCTTCCCAAAGACTGTCAAATTGTAGTTTCTCCTTTCTGGCACAAATAGTTTGGATGAATTCATCCCAAGGTCTTGTGAGACCATTAAGAGTTGTCATTATGAGTTTGTCTTCATTTATAGTATCTCCAATTTCTTCTATCTGTTCTTTGAATTGTGATATTTTGGAGAAATATTCCTAGACTGTTTCTCCTTTCTGCATCCTTGTATTCTTGAGTTGAGTTCTTAGATTCATCTTCCGATTTATGCTCTTCCCTTCATATAATCTAGTTAGGGTATCAAACATTTATTTTGGAGTCTTATTTGAAGACACTTGAGGAATCAAGTGATCTTTGATAGAATCTGCAATGATTCTTTTGGCCCTAATTGTGTCCTTTTGGTGTTTTTCTTTAGCTGCAACATCGACGGGTTCTGGTACATCTTTAATGAATCTTTCTAGGTCATTCTCTTCAAGAATGAGTCCAATCCTATACTTCCAGGTACAAAAGTTTTCCATACCTTCTATCTTGTCAACAAACTTAGTGCTTGCAGACATCTTTTACTCGGAGCTAGGAAAATGGCTAAAAAATGAAAATGCTCAGTATTGAATTATGAACTTACCAGGAGGTGCAATTGGCTGAGACGAGTAGCCTAGTGTGGTTAGATTTCATAAAATCCAGAATTTTCCCCTTCAAACTTGACCATCATATTTCTGCACTGGTGCTTCTAGTTTTCTGGTACTTCTGGTTTTCTGGTACTGGTGAAAACTAGGGTTTCACTTTCTGGGAGTTCTATTCATTGAAAAGGTGCATTGAAGGTGCCAAAGAGTTTCTTGGGCTAGGGCACACTTTTCTAGATGACTTTTGGGATGGAATTCTTCTTCAATAAAAAGCCCTAATTTTCATGTAGGACAACAATGACGTTTTTCTTCTTCTTGTGAAAGATGCTCTCTTCAGCTTAGCTTTGATACCATGTTAGAGTTTAATCTATTTTTAGGTTTATTTTCAATTCACTAGATAACCATAACATAGATAGGATCACTGAGAAATACACAATCAAAAGAGACACATCATTTATCTTGGGAAACCCTCATGGGGGAGAAAACCCCCAAAAAACTTCCTTAATATAGATAGCCAATACAATGCCAAGAGAATAAACCAAACACTATAGCGATTCCTCTCCCAAGTATGCGCCTCTCTCTCTCTCTCTCTTCCTTCTTCTCCAACTCCAGCTCCAAACTTGCACTCTAATGAACAAGTGAGTGAATAAACAAATGAGGCGCCGACCTCTCTTATTTATACAATCTGACAGGTGTTGAACTGAGGTGTCTTTTCACTAGCAGGGCCGACTTCTCATTCTGGGTGGTTATAACCACTTTAATATATTCTAGGGGCCGACTTCTCATTTAGCATATTACAATTAGGGTTTAACCAATCCACAAAACAAGATTTGGTCATTTACAATGCCCAACACGATCAATCCACAAAAGGGGATTGATATAATGAATAATACATCAATAATAAATAGAATACTCTTTGCAGTTACAATATTTCAACATTTACTAATCAATTACTAAACCCTCGACGTCCAATAAAGTATTTTTAATGAAACAATTATTTAATATGAAGATGTCATAAGGTGGGTCTGTTGCAGATCATTTAAATAAATTTAATACAGTTACTAATTAGCTAAATTCTGTAAAAATGGACTTTGATGATGAGGTTAGGGCTCTTCTAATCTTGTGCTCATTTCTAGAAAGTTGGAATGGTTTGGTCATGGCTATAAGTAACTCTGTCTCTGGTTCAAACACTTTAAAATTTGATGATGTTGTTGGTGTTATCCTTAGCGAGGAAATGCGATGGAAAAGCACATGTGAGACATCAGGTAGTGCATTAAACATGGAGAATAGGGGAAGACAAAAGGATAGAGGAAAGGGATAAGGGAACCGTGAGAATTATAGGAAGGGAATATCCAAATACAGACTGAGAAATATAGAGTGTTGGAATTGTGGGAAGAAAGGACATCTCAAGAAAGATTGCAGAGCTCCAAAGAAATAAAGAGATGGACAACATAAGAAAAAATAGGAAGCAAATGTAATAGATGATGTGTTCCAATATGCTTTGATTCTTTCAGTAGATAATATTTTTGAGTCTTGGGTAGTATATTTAGGGGCTTAATTTCATGCCACACCCCATAGGAAACATTTTCTAGATTATGTTCAAGGTGATTTTGGATAGGTTCATTTGGGTAATGATGCACCATGCAAAATTGTTGGAATGGGAAAGGTAAAAATAAAGCAAAAGAATGGAAACCAGTGGTTGTTGAAAGAGATAAGACATGTTTTAGATCTAAGGAAAAATCTAATTTCAATAGGGAGGTTGAGAAGTGAATGTTGTATATCCATATTTACATATAAGGCATGGAATGTCACCAAAGGATCACTAGTGATAACAAAAGGAGAGAATGCAGGTACATTGTATTTATGTACTTGTAATAATGATTATTCTATCTTTTTATCTTCTACGGTAGTGGATACAACACCGTGGCATCATATTCTTGGACCCATGAGTGAGAAGGTGATGTAGATACTTCACAAAATAATTTTTTTGCGAGATCTTAAACAAATTGATTTGGATTTGTGTGAGCATTGTGTTTATGGAAAACATAAGAGAGTTAGTTTTCTCCAATTCGAAAAAGAAAAGAAGAGTGAAATGTTAGAGCTTGTGCATACAGATGTATGGGGACAAACTCAAGTATAATCTCTTGGTGGCTCTCGTTATTATATTACTTTTATTGATGATGCAACTAGAAAAACTTGGGTTTATTACATTCGACAAAAATCTGATGTTTTTGATACTTTTAAGAAATGGAAATCTTTGGTTGAGAATGAAACAGGAAAAAGGTTGAAGTGTCTTAGATCAGAAAATGGAGGTGAATATTGTAGCAGGGATTTTGATGATTACTGTTCATACCATGAGATTCATAGGAAGACGATAGTTCTAGGATCACCACAAGAAAATGGTGTGGGAAAGGATGAACAAGACAATCATGAAGCGTGTGTTAGCACTCTGTAATTTCTAAGGATGAGAAAGAAATGGCCAAAGGTAACTATTTCAACCAGATTTGGATTGTATTCTGACCTATACAACTCAAGAGAGCTCTGTCACAACTGAAAAATACTCAAAAGATTAGGCAATTAGCTCACAAAGGTCAAATTCTGGTATAAGGTGGGTTTTTTTTTGGTTTTTAAAAGGATTGTAGGACAGACATGAGATTAAATACCATTGCACAATGGATTCAAGTGCCAATGATTAATGATAGTGAGTCAATAACAGATGGGTACTCTCTGAGAACAAAGGCAAAGTAGGCACTATTTTCAACAAATAATGTGTAGATGACAACAAAAAAGAGAACAAGACAGTCCATCACAGTGAGAGAAATTAAGAATTCTCAATGTAACTTTTAGAAGGAAAACATAGAAGATATAAATCACCCTAGATAGAGCACCGAATACATATGAATTATGAACCAAAAATCCTTTAAACATAAAAAGTATTTACTGCATGAATGGAGGATCAAAGATGAATTCCAAACATATACTCTCAGTGAAATACTAGAAGAAACAAACATTAATGGAAATGTGGATTACAGAGAAAGACATGCTTAGAACATCACCGTGATGAATATCTGCTTGAGGAGAGTACTGGGCTCTGTATTAATTCAAAAAAAATGTTCATGAAAATGATACAACTCAAATAGCCATCTCTGGCAACAAGTCCCACACATAATACTTCAAAATGAAAAGTATTTATAACCATAGATGATTTTAGGGGCTAAATTTCGCAAATGGGCTAATTTTCCATGGGTTTTCCCAAAAAACGATTCATCAATTTCCATTTTTTTTTTTAAACAATTTTCCCAAATTCCACATAATAAAATTATTTTACCTTAAAAATCGCCAAAATTTTATAGAAATTATAGAAAATCCTTAGAAATTTGAATATTTTTACAAAACTATCGCCAAACATTTTACATTTTGCATATTAAGGACTCGTAAGATTAGTCCATGTTTCTACATTTTAATATAAATTTCCATCCTTAAAATTATCTGCATTTATAAATTTATTTACAAATATCCTGTCATAAATGAGCAAGATATATCTAATCTAACTGTATCTCTAATCACAAAAATAAAGGAATGATTAAGATCCGTTCAGACTTCTGGCACCATTTTGATGGAGGTTGTTGGTGATTGACTGTTGATCTTCAACTGCTAAGTGTCTTTATTCCATTGACATCTGGAATGAGGTTGAAACTACCTCCACAAAAATTGTTCATTGTCCTCTCATCTTTGCCATTTGTCCCTTTTGATTTATTCGCCTCCCAAAATTCTGAAAAATAGGGTCCAAGGAAGTCTTCAATTCTCCCACTTTGAGATGTCTGTATAAAATATGGGGGAGGTTTTTTTTATATCAGCTTGTATCGAGAAAAAAACCTCTCTCGATTTTTTGAAATTCATCTCCAGCTGTCTGGGATCTATGCTTGAAAAATATATCTCAAACAAGAAAATCCAGAATCTCAAAAAATAAGGCTCAAATATGTTCTCGATTATCCCAATTTGTAACAACTATGAGAAATATGGGAGAGTTTATTTTTATTTGGCCCGTCTGAGAAAAAACCTCTTTTGGTTTCTCAAAATTCCTCCTGGTTTGCTCAGAAGTCACCTCGAAAAATGACTGGTCAAAATGAAAAAAAAAACGGTTTTTGAATTGGGGGAAAGTGGTTTTC
>JZKD02S1609022.1:330633-347050 GCA_000966675.3 Picea glauca
TAGCTTATACAATGTTCAAGAGATAACTCAAACCAATACAGAAAGTCCTCCCCAAGAGATGTGCCACCCTTCTTCTCCTCTCTCCAACTGGTAATTGCAGCTTGCCTCATAAGAGCATGAGCAAGTGAGTTGTTTTTTGAAGTGAGGCACTAGCCTCTTATTTATACAAGACTGGCACGTGTGAAAGGTCACAACTGGTAGGGCCGACCTCTCACTCTGGGTGGGTAAACCCACCTTTAATTAATTCCGGGTCTTCCATAATAACTGTTGGGGTCGACTTCTTATTCTACACTTTGTAATTATCCGATGACCAATCCAAAAAAGGGGATTTGGTCCTTATACAATTACCGACATGATTAATCCTCAATGGGGATTAATCCAATAACAACAATAATAATAATAATGACATGATTAATCCTCAATGGGGATTTAATCCAATAATAAAAAATAATAAGAATTCTCTTCGCAGTTACATTATTTCAACATATAGTAGGAGGAGCACCACAAGGTATGTTTTTACTGTAGGTGTAACAACAGTAAGTTGGATTTCAAAACTGAAAAAGGTTATTGCACTTTCAACAATAGAGGCAAAGTATGTTGCTGCTACAGAGACTAGTAAAGAGATGATTTGGTTACATAGGGTTATGGAGGAATTGAGAAAGAAGCAAGAGAATAACAAGTTGTACTGTGATAATGAGAGTTCCATTCATCTTGCAAGGAACTCATCCTTCCATTCGAAGACTAAGCATATAAATCTTAGGTATCATTTCATATGGTCTATCTTGGAAGATGGACATTTGAAGTTGGAAAAGATACATACTAGCCAGAATCCTGTAGACATGTTAACAAAGGGAATAACCAGGGATAAACTGAGTTTATGCTCAATTTCAATTGGTCTTCAAGCATGAAGGTGAAGATGAGAAATTTTCTAGGTCCAAGAAGGATCATAGTCCAGAAGATATAACAACAATGGAGTTGTTGTGATCAGTCTCCAAGTGAGATATTGTTGGTTTTGGAGCCTGATTATCTTCCTGATTCAGAGGTCTTTGGTTTCAGCCATAATTATACTTCATGAAGTCTATGCACCCCTCCACATGGAGGTGTTGCAAGGGCAGCTTCCCCCTATGGGGTCCGGGGGCAAGCAGGTCCCCGAAGGGAAAATTGCCTTGCAAATGTATATTGTAATTTCATAGTAAATCTGGACCATTCATTATAAGGTCATAGATATGACGGTAGAAGTTATGTTAGGGTATGTTTCCCTAGAAGGAAACCCTCTTTTATGAGGGAATTGTGTTGCGGCTGTGTATCATTGCGAATATTGTATTATGAGAGAGGAGACTATGAGAGACATAAGATGAAGTTACAACGAGTGTGCTGTAGGTTGTATCCCTTCTTTTTGCTGGATAATAAAAAAGAAGGACCTGAAAATTTCTCTGGTGGATGTAGCCCACACTGGGTGAAGCATGTATATCTGTGTCTCCATTGTGTTGTGTATCTTTTGTGTTTTATTTCCGCATTTGTTTTATTTTATTGTTCCGCTATCCTGTTTTTCTAACACATGGCATATGGACATTCTAACTTTAATTATTGTTTGATTGGAGAAATTCCAACTAGTTGACTGATGGGTGAGGCCTTGAAAGTATTGGCCATGATACCACTAGAGGAGAGAGTGAGGAAACATAGAGGGGGGTGGAGGGTGGGTTAATCATGCCAAGATGAATGAATCCTTCTTGCTGAAATACTTAATCTAGAATTAAAAAGTTATTTTTCCTGGTCCAAAGAAAAATCAGTTAATGAGGGAATATTGGTGGTTTCACAAAAAACCACCCTCAATGAATGGAAGTATGGGAGGGGGGGAGGGGACTAGTTAGGACAACAAAAGTTGTTTTCCTGAGGTACGACAAAGTACCCATTTTTCAGTCCCTAGTTTGACCGTATGGGTTCCTTATAACAAAAGGAATAGGACAGGTCGAGAACCATCATGTGTGGGGGGAGGTGTGAAAGAGAGGCACATGAGGATAGCAGAGAGGGGATGAGAAATTGGGGGAGGAGAACAAGAAAAATGGAGGGGAGTGAGCCTGAGAATGGGAAGAGAGATGTGAGTCTTAGAGAGTGATAAATATCATGAACATAAGAGAATTTTCCCTAGTGATATCATGACTTGGCACGAGGGTGTCCATAATACAAAGATTGGCTGCATCCAAGCTCATGGTTGGGTGGAAATATGAACACCCATAGTCAGTTGGCTGGCTAACACCATTATTGAACATATAAGTGTCACTTTAACTCCGTGTAATTGAATTTAAATGAATGAATGGTGCCTGTAACTGTAATATTGACTGTATAAGTTTGTTGATGGACTGGTTGTTGCATTTGCAAGTCGTTATATATGATCAAATGAAACATTCATTGTACATTTGAATATAAGAACCTGTATGTTGTTTTGAAAGTTATAATTATTCCATAATGGTATAATGGTTACATGAAACAAAGTCCTTGTATGGGTACTAAATGGCAGGCTTAGAGATTTATAGGAATGGATTAATACTCTGAAGGAGACAAATTAGTAACCCAACAAGATGAAGTAGCGCAAGGCCGCAAGACTTCTAAGTTCAAAAACATAGATTGACCTGTTTATTTCCTTTTATGAATTGGTGGTACTCGGTAACCATCATATCTAAGGGAGGGATGAATGACATCTGTTAGATCATATGAGACCCCCGAGATATTGGAAGGGCTCATGCGATGGAACTCAACACATGACCGATAACCGATATCTAATGGGTCATGGTCCCAAGGGAAGTTCCACTTCCCTTTCCCTAAGTAATTTCATGAAATAAGGTGGTTCGGATACACGTTGGTACCTGGTTTGAAAAGGGGTAAAGGATGGGCCCTCTCTTAGTCTTAAAACCTTTGTGTGGTCTCCTTTAAATTCTCGACTATTGGATCTGAGGATGGAAATATATCCATTGTTGATCTCTATCGTGAGGATTTAATCAGACCTCATAATGTCGATGATTTTATTTTCAAGGTTATGTTAGAAATCCTGATGCATTGGTGTCCCTGTACCATGGTGGGACAGGGTTCCAACCCCTAGTTCCATTCCTTCATAATATATAAGCATGAGGGGAGAGCGATGATGTCACGATTTCATGGAGTGTAGCGTGGTCGTTACGTGTTGAATTATGACACATGTCATTTCATGGTTTGTCGATGGGATAAGCCTAGATTCCATCGAGCCTAAGTCTGTGAGTTGGAATCCTTGAATGACAATTGTTAGATCTACAGTCTGAGATATCTCGACCGTCAATCTTGTAACTAAACTCACAATGGACTTTAGCACCTCGAGTACCATAGTACTAAACCTTGCAAGATTTCCAAGTCTAAATTCCTTTGGGAAAATAAAAATTGATTGTTAAGCCGACATGTCGGTGGAGGCAAAGTTCTGACTTGGATAGGGTTCCAGGGATACGAAGATCGAGAGAATGAAGGTGTAGGTCAATGGCATAAGAAACCATGGGGTCGGTGACCCTGATGGCTTGGTAACATGGTGGGTCGGTATCCCAGGACCCTGGTGGGATGATGCCATAATATAGGGTATCAATATTTGAAAAAAGAACATTAGGTGCCAGTGAGGCCGATGGCCCTGTATCCCAATAAGGCATGGTTCCCAAGGACAGGTTCCAGCTATCCCCGTAAAAGTTTTTCACAGAGAGAGTGACGTCAGATGATTTCATCCAACCAATGCATAGGGAACATGTGTCATCATCCTTTTTGGTGAGCCTTGAGTATGGTGATGACGTGTATAACCACATGGAAGGTCCACGTGTCAAGTGTTGGTAGTGCCACACGTCAAAGTGATTTGGAATTTTTATGCAGAGGTCCATGGAGAAAATGAGTGCCACGTGTCAAGGGGTGATGGTGTCACATGTCATGTGAGGTGGATGGTAGTGGAAGGGCCATGTGTCCTGATAGGTGGCTGGTTGTGGAAGCACCACATGTCTAAGATGATGGCTAGGATACTGGACCGAGAACCTATGGTTTGATGCTGGGAGTGTAGTTTGGTGGGCCGGTGTGCTGGTAACCTTGGTAGCCACATGTCACATCAGAATGAAAATAGGTGATGGTGTAAGACAAGGCCACGTGTCCAAGGTTCCAGCTAGGACATCGTACCAGGTGTTTGAAGTTCAAAGTGGTAGAGTAGTGGTTTTCCTAGGGGCCGATGTCCTGGTACCCTGATGGGCCAATACCCCAGAGGCTCGCCAAGTCTCTTCTTCCATTTAGGGTTTTGATATGTTGATGCCTTGGTGGGAAGATACCTGAATCATAAAGTATCAAAAAAGTGTCGAAAAGTGGGTCATGAGGGGAAAAGTGCCAAGGGGTTCTGATGACCCGATGCCCCGATGGGCCGATCATCGATATACAAGGATTGAGAGACTTTAGATGTAACCTATTACATAGTGGATTGACGCCCAATAGGTCGATGAGTCGGTGCCATGTCAGAGTCCATGTGATTTCCAGATGGAGCCATGCAATATTGTGCAGGTGAGGTGGAGTCATGTGGGTGCTACGTGGCGATGAGGTGGACTTTGATCAAGAAGGTCAAAATTTTGGAAGGCCATAACTTCTAACCTAGAGCTCAGTTTTGAGCATGGTGATAGTTGTTGGAAATATCTCAACGAGCCGAAGATGATGGTACCCTTGAGAAGAGGTGTTGAGATGGTTAAGGAAGATAAAAAATTTAATACCCTATCGCTTAAAAAGGCACCTAGGGGATTGGGCGTCTTACAATTACCTTCACGTAGTTAATTGAACAATCATCCATGAAGGAATTTTGTGGGTATCCTACAGATCACAATATAAAGGACATGTGACTTGTACTTATACATTCCTTATTGCCGCGTTTGATGACAGTAACAAGAAAAACATGCACATTTAATATCGTTAGAAGAATCTACTGCACTAAAATTTGAGGAAAGAAGATATTGGTTCACAACTATGGCTGCGATAGGAATAATAGAAGGAGAACACTGAGAGAATAACTCAATTGATAGTTGACTCAAAATTTCTGAAAAAAAAGGTGAAGGGTCAAACTAACCCTAAGTAGTCGCAAACCTTCCAACAATAATGATTAAAAATTGTGGGAAAAACATCGATTTAGGGATACACATAGTCAAATGCGCCTACCAACCAACCAACCACTTGATGAGACTACAAACTCTGATTTTGATTGATATCACTTCACAGATATTTATTAAACCTAGGTATTAATCGACTTCTTTTGAGTTTTCATGTAATTTGAAAAGAATAAAAAAAAACATTTTGCATTCTAATTTTATAGGTGGAGTTTTGGGCATTTATTTGCGTTAAAGAGAAAAGTTCTCTTCTCCTTTCCTTCGATAGGATTCATCAAAATCAAATCATTTCATTTCATTCTTTCTGCATGGTTTTGGAGTTGAGTCATTAACACCATCGGTTTCATCTTCGTATGCCCTATTGAGTAATGAGAAACTATTAAAAGGAACAAGGCGCATAATCTAAAATCAATTAGACTTTGTTTTCATTGATAGAAAACCAACACGTATAGGATTCTATGGCCTTGATAGTATGGTGGAGAGTTAAATCTTCAAGGCCACATGAACGAGACTGAAGAATACTAGAGAAAGAAAAAATCTAGTAGTAGCAATTAACGTTAGTCACAAAAGATCCTCTCAAAAAAGAGTCAAACACAAGGTCCAATGAAGTAATCAGTTGGGATTTCCCCTCTTTCGATTGCATAGAAGGACTATTGCAAGTTTGGAATTTGAAGAGTGGAAATTCCTCGGGGTGACACCACTTCTTAGTTTTTGGGTCACAGATTTATGTCTAGTATTCCTAGGCCCATTTTTTACTCTTGACTGTCGACTGTAACTCCCGTTCTCTCATTGTGAATTGGTAAACATAGTAACCTCTCCTAGGATTCCACACAGGTGACTACAACGGGGGTTCCTTCTGCAAAGAAGGTTCCTTGTGATACCTGCGACATATGTTCAATCTCAACTTCAAGAAACCGAGAGGGTATTTTTCTGCATGCACTTACTTGCACCTTGGGGGATTGTTGCATGAAGGTTATCGTAATTTTTTCTCATTTCTTCATTGACGACCTCATCTCTCGGCCTTGGAAGATCATTATTTCCTTTATCCCTGTCATAAGGGAGTTGTTTTTTTTCTCTTATCTTGCAGGGATTTTGATAGTGTGTGATTTTTAACATTTAGTAGACCTTAGGTTGAATCCACGTTGATGGAAACAATTCTTGAGGTTACCAACCAAGGGACCCCTTTTCACAGGGAACCTTATGTTTTTCCTTATTTTGGAAACATTGGACCTACTTACATTGCTACATTGAATCTTCCTGGTTTCACTTTGGGGTTACCAATATGGTTAATTTTCACTCCTTTGGCCATGAATGCCCCTACTACTGCCTAATAAAGTTCTCCAATGCCAGAATATTAACATCTCATTGACCCTTTGCCTTCTTCATGCATTGCATCTTCTTCTCTTTATTCTTCCTCTCTTGGTGAAATCCTTGATAAGAAGAAAGAACAAGAAGAATAAAAATAAGCAAGGGGGTAATCAACTGACCACTGTCATGAGGAATGATAATGTTAATAAGACAACCAACATAGGTCACAAGAAAAAATTCCCTTGCAAGCTTTGTAAGGGTGACCACCTTCTTAAACATTTCCCTGGTATTACCAAGGTCGTGGAAGTGTGGTCTAAGTGTCTCAACAACCCATGTGGCCAAACACTACAGATCGTGCTGGTGACAACCCATCAACCATTGATCATTAGGTTGGAGGAAAAAAGGGTAAAGTAAGGATTCCTTGCTGGTTATGCAAGAAAATTCACCGCACTTACCTTTTCCCTCATATGTATGAAGCATCACAATTGTTGGAAGACATTGCTATTTACCAACAACAACCTCCAACTGCTTCCCATGAGTCCTCTCCCAACCAACCATTGCTTGATGAGGCGGTCAATATAATTCAATCCTCGACAGATATCACTCTTCTTGTGGAGAGTGAAGTGGATACAACTCATGCTTTTCTTGTCACTTCATATTTCTCTCGACAAGGGGAAATTTCACCCATTTCAACAAAACCCCTCCAAGTATTGAGGTCATTTCCTTTGATTGGAATAGTTTGGAAAAGCCTCTCCTTCCTTCCTACCTGCCTTTCTAAATCACGGTGCAGGTTTGTGATAAGATCAAGGTACATCACACTATTTTTGACGACGGCACTTATGTTAGCATTCTATCCTCAACTCCTTGGAAAGCTTTGGGTTCCCCTAAGCTTGTGTTAGTTACCCATCATATATTGGATTTTAATAGAAGATCCAGTAAACGTTTCAGGATCCTTCCTCAGTTTCCCATCATCTTAGGAGGAAAAACTGTCTGTGTTGATGTTATGGTAGTCCAAGGCCCCTTATAATTTAATTCACTCATTGGGCGGGACTATGTCTATGCTATGTAATATGTCATGTCCACACTCTTTTGAGTGATGCATTTTCCTCATAATGGAAACATTGTGACCATTGACTAGCTTTCGTTTGTTAGTCTTGATCTAACTTCCAACCATCCGACTTCCCTGAATGTTCATTATATGAAAGCGATATCCCCCTCACCACATGTTAATTATGTGGTATCATTTCCCATGCCTTCAGCTAATAATAAGGAGCCTCTCACTGTATGCTCGACTGCTTTAGACTTAGATCTGGTAGATGACATGGTGAAATCTTCAATAGAGGATTTGGAGCTTGATCTTTCCCCTCTTACCTACATTGAGTCTCTTGACATACATTCTTTCCATATCATTGTTCTTCTATCCAATGAAGACCTATTGGAGGCCATGGTCAAGAAATATGAGCATAGTTCACTATATATGTTAAGATGGTTAAAAAATGAAACACATAACCATTAGAAAAGTTCATTGTTTGTGTCAATCTTTTCAAAAAAAGAAACATACCCCCCTCCAATTGAGTTAAGTCTTCCACTAGATCTAGTACCTGAACCTTCATTTCCTCCACCTATGTCAATTGATCCTCTTTCTCTGGTGAACCTATTCCTATTATTATCTAGGAGTTTAATTAGGTTCAAAAGAAGAGTCATAGGATGAAATGAAGCTTGGGGGGCATGTCTCCATCCTCTGGACACCATGCAGGAGTTAAAATGCTAGCTTCTGCCTTTCATGCTGGGGGAAAAGTACCAAACTCTGGACATCATGTTGGGAAAAACCCGCTTGTGGGTATCACTAAAAGTACCAACCTCTGGACACTACGTTGGGAAGAAACCCGTCAATGGGTATAATACCAAGCATAGTTCGTTTTTAGTTTCAAGCTCGTTAAAAAATGAAATCAACCCCAAACATCATTTCTTTCTCTATTTCAATATCATTTAAAAGTGAAACCAACCCTGAGCATAATTTCTTTCTCTGTTTCAAGCTCATTTTAAAATGAAACCAACCCCAAGCATAGTTTCTTTCTCTGTTTTATGCTCATTTAAAAATGAAACCAACCCTGAGCATAGTTTTGTTCTTTATTTCAAACTCGTTTAAAAATGAAACCAACCCGAGCACAATTTTCTCCTCTGTTTCAATCTCGTTTAAAAATGAAACCAACCACGAACATAGTTTCTTTCTCTGTTTCAAGCTCATTTAAAGAAGAAACCAACCCCGAGCATAATTTAGTTCCTTGTTTCAAGCTTGTTTAAAAATGAAATCAACCCCAAGTATAGTTTCTTTCTCTTTTCAAAGATCGTTTAAAAATGAAAACAACCCCTAGCATAGTTTCTTCTCTGTTTCAAGCTCGTTTAAAAATGAAACCAACCTCGAGCATAGTTTTTTTCTATGTTTCAATCCTGTTTAAAAATGAAACCAACCCCGAGCATAGTTTCGCTACTATTTTCCATCTTGCTTGCTTATGGACATTTCAATTATGCTTGATGATGCTCCCATTTTGCAGTTGGACCCTTTAGAGAGACACACTGTTGTGAGTAGTCCTCACTTTCCATGCCTACTTTCTACACCTTGTCGCAATCATTGCTTAGGTTTTGTTCTGTCCATTGGAACTTAATTGCATGCCACTCGTTATTTCTAGAAGAGATTATTATTTTTTCTTTCTCATGCTCATAAATACATGGGAATAAGTTATCAAGTATACTTTTATCACTTTTTAGGGCTTGTAAAAACTATACGTTAAAATGAACTCCTTGGAGTCTCCTTTAAGCTCTTTTTCAGACTCTCTAAACATGAAAAGATTGTTGAGTGAACTTGTTTCATTTCGCTCTCATTAAAAGGATTTGAAATGGCATCTATTTGGTGGAAGTTTAACCCTTTTTCATACCGAATGGAATAATTATGAAAAATGAATACTCTAGTCACCATCGACTAGAAGAGTTCTCCCTTGTATTGTTTTATACTTTTTCGGGCTCGTGAGACTAAATTTACAAAAAAGAACAACCCTAGAGTTTTATTTAAGTTCTTTTCAGACTCTCTAAATATGAAAATACCACGAGTTTATCTTATCTAGGATCATAAAATTATACAGTGAAGGACCCATATGGGACCGAACCCCTCCTTTAGGTTCATTAAACATGTAATGAGGGACTCATCGAAGATGAGATATACCAAGCATATGTTATCCTTCTCAAGATCGCTAAAAACAAAGAGGTTCTTGCCATTCATGGTGGGGGGAAATTTTGAGGGAAGTGGGTAAGTTTTTTGGAAAACATAATGGCAGTTATTTGTTGCTGCCCTTGAACATGACACCTATTTGCGTCTTGTCTTATAGTTGGGTAATTTGCTTGTCTCCGAGTCATACCAATCCTACTAGTCATTATACTCCTTTAGTTCACTCGAAGAGTACCCTAGTTATCGTCTCACTATGTTTTGGTCTATCTTTCAATCGAATCAATGCTTCAAAGTAATTTGTCATGCCTCGCAATTTTCAAGGGAAGTTTCAACCCAAATCAACCACTCTACAATATTACCAACTTTCATCCTTGTATTAGTTTTTTCTCATTTGATTTGTCATATGACATCACTTTCCTGTGTCATTTTTGTGTCGATGATGGGGGAAACATCATGGCCCTCCTTTGACGAGTCTGTTCCTATTGACTTCAACACATTTTTCCGGAATTAGACCTAGAAAATAGCTAGTACCTTGGAACTTGCATGACTCAATGGTTGATCTCCTTGCTTTTGAAAGTAGGTTTACATCATTGTCCTTTGATTGAATGATTCCAAGAATGTTCGACTTCATCTCATTTGTTAACATTCACTAGAATGTACTAGGGTATCTTGGGATTCATTGTCATCATTGCTGATTTCTGTAACATCCCACTCTTGCACGCACTTTTGATGTTATTTATTCTTTAAGGACACTTGCGTGCAAGTGATCCGGTTCATTATATGAGTGATTGTTTCGCTTATGGATTCTGATGATGAGATTGTGATTTATGATGTTATGTTATGTTATTATGTATAGACAGGTGCTATTGAATGGTTTCTCCTGAGTGTGCAGGACTCTTGATAGGTTGAGGATGATGACGACATCGATGGACCTCCTTGGACTCTAGATCGAGTCAGGGAGTGGACTGTTTATGGTTTACGTATTTCTATTATTGCATATGTGACATATGACTGATATAATATGATGTTGTTTATGGATCGCTGACATGTTTGTTGATGGATCGCTGACATGTTTGTGAGTCTGAGTTTGCTAATCAGACTCACATTTGGAGTAGAGGGATCACGCACGACAACCAGAGATAATGAGGGAGAGGTGTGGCAACAACCCTGCCACAACCTACTAGCACTCCTATTGTGGCTCGAATTGTAGGTTAATGATTACCTAGTTTGAGAGATCCACTATGCCGTGAGGGTAGACTGTGACAGTCACTCATGATGATTCTAAGGGGCACACAATGAGGCAAGGTCCTTATTCCTTAGATGCCCTTAGTCTCCCACAAGGTCACTTGACGGTGTATTGACTCTAGGGTTTTACGTCTACCAAAATTAGTCAAAATGTGAGTGGCACCCTTGGAGCACGTAGTGCATCTTGAAGGGCACATCACATAAATGAAACATGAATACAAGCGAGTGGCACCCTTGGATCACGTAGTGCATCTTGAAGGGCATGTCGCGATTCTTACACTGGTGAGTTAATGAGCATAGTACCTAGAAAACTATGTCTCCTTAGGCTTGATCAGCCTTAAAATGAACGTTGCATGAGTATAGATTAATAGTAATCAAATTTCCCTTAACCGCAATTTCTTCTAAGCCTAAAGAATTTAAGCCTAGGTCTAAATAGGTATTGAGAATTAAATTTTAAGTAAGCAAGTAATAAAACGAGGGAGGAAGAAAATGGGGGGTGAAAATTTAAATTAAAAAGAGAAATTTTTGAAGGGTTAAATTATTTAAAAAGATTAAAGATTGGCTAAGTGAAAACCTGCTAATTTAGAACTAAGACTAAAAAGGGGAAACTTTAATACAAAAGGAATGTCGAACATAGAAGAGAATCTAGCCTAGAGAACTTTCTAGTTTCTAAATCAACTAGGATTTAAGAAAGGCGTCAGTCATTAAAAGGAATGTAAGGGAATAAAGGGACATCGATGAACGTTTTTAGGAACACTTTTAGGTGGGCGAGGGAAATTGGCCATTTAAATTAATTAATTAATTACTTTCTGGTGCAACTAAGGGATCGGGTGACATGTGTACGAGGCAGGTTTATCCTAAATACATTTAATAAAAAGAATCTAATGAGGGTTTTGGAAACTAATCACAAAGAAAAATATATAAAAGGAATGGCAGAGGAGGAGTATGGATCACGTCTACTAGGCGTAAGATTACGCTGCCGATATTTTTCTTGACTGATGTTTCTTGTGGGAGTTGGGATGCCCAACTCGATTAGAGAGTGGTAGCTCGACCTTGCGAGGCGAGCTAGGAGCTAGCTTTCTCTGGTTTGTGTGTGCGGCTCCTTTGCAGTGCGGGGGGATCAGGGGAAAGAAGAGTACCCCTAGTGTTGGCTACAAGGTATCGGTGAGGTCTCAGCGGGTAGCAAGCAAGAGCGAGATGGAGTGCAATCATGGGACAACCACTTCGGATTCTACGCCTTCGGTTATAGTCGCGTGTTAATTTTCCTTTCAAAATTAGTTTTTTAAAAAATATGTGAATTTTTGCATTGGTTAAATTTTAATGGTTCCTTGAAGTTAGATTGGGTGCACGTGTTCTTGATTTGACATTGAAGAGAAGTGTGTATGAAATTTTCTATGTATTCCTTTATTGAAATTTAATTGAAGTTGCATGGTTGAGTGTTGTATATATGTGGGGTATTCTAAGCGTTGATTGCGTTATTCTCTGTGTCTCTTTTTGGTGTACCACACTTGCTGCCTATTCTCTGCGTTTTTAAGAGTCCTTAGTATGATGCCCATATCCCCTTTTGCCCAATGCATTCTTATTTCATCTCTAAACAATTTATGTTTACTTGTGTAGCAATTTTTTACCTCAATGAACAACGATTTCTACGAAATTTTCTCTGCATTTCCATCCTTTCCTCAACAAATTTTGCTTGCTTTCTATGCGTTGATTTTACCCGGAGTTAGAGCATTTTTTTTAAGGCCCAGAAAATCCCCTTTTTTACTCAGCACCTTTCGCCATTAAGCTCAACGAATTTACTGATGGTCCTTCCCTGAGATTGTTTCAATGCCCAATGTTTTTGTTTGCTAGTCCATCCTTGCATTTTACCTCTCCGAATATCGGTATTTTAGCATTCTTTCTTTGTGAATGTTGGGTACTTTAACCATGGCTCTGTTAGAGATAATGCTTACAACTGTAGTAACTGTGAGTTTCTAAGTTAACTATGACTGTTGTAACTGTGAGTTTCAACTATGACCGTTGTAACTGTGAGTTTCTAAGTTTACTATTTTTAGCTAATCAGATCCACTTTCTTAGGATCTAGATTGCTAGGAGTCAGTGATCTGCATGCTATATATGTAACCTCCATTTGTCTATTAAGTAATACAAACTATTCTTTGTGTGTGAATCTTATGCAATGACTTCTCTCTCGATTTCTAAGTGGCTCAGCTTGTAACTCTCCATTTTATCCCTGCGCTAGGCGTTTTACCAGTTGCTTGCTCAACTTTCTGTTCTTACTCCGCCAAAAAGTATTGTGTGGATGCCCTGTGTTTGAGACGGAGAGAGATAGAGCATTTGTTGTTTTAAATTATGGTCTTACTCAACGAAACTTTCGTGTTTACCCAGCCTTCCGTTTTTTTTTAAAACTGCCCAACAAATCCTTACCTCTTGCAGAGATAAACCCCCTCTCTACCTTCACGTTTCTCTGTCTGCGCCTCCTGGATTTTCCCATCGCATTGCTTTTGACTGAAGCTTTTAGTCCATGGTTTCACCGACAACCTGGCAAAATTTCCTCATTGCATTGTCCCCTTTTCCCTATAGCTTCCTCTTCCTTTTTGGGAGGGGCTACCCCTCAGTGGAGGCGCCTTACCCTGGTGTTTACTGGTAGCTATCCACTCCGATATCTTACCTCCTCATGCAGTAGTGCTAGACTGCTCTTGGGTGCCTTGGGTTGTGGGCGAAGTTGTAAGCACTGTGTAGCACAGATGTTAACTGCTGGAGTGGGACGGGTTAGAAACCCCCTTAAATTTTGAAACGCCCTTTCGTTTTCCTTGTGAGAAGGTGCCTGCACGAAATTTTGGTCAGTTAAATTCGTGGCTGCACTCACTGTCCTCCTGGAGTCGCTCGCTGCCTCAGCTCGTGGACGTTTACCCTTCTCCGTTACCTGTCAAATAAAACGTACAACAAGTTGCCCTGAGATTCCAGCGTTTTTACCTCGCATGCCCAGCGATTGGCGTCCACCTTCTCTGCATTTCATTACAACTGTGTCGCGATACCAATGGATGTGCCTCGGTTCACCTTAATCTAACTAAACCCTTCATGAAGAGACTCACACATCGTGGAAATCAGTGAGGTCTTATCGCAATGATTTTAAGTATATCCTTAAATGATTATAAGATTAAATTGTGAATTATAACAATGATTATAATTTGTAGAAATTAGAAAATTTAGAGGAGATTTAGCCAGCTTTCAGTGTATTCTTTTATATTTATTAATGACAGTAAGTTTCCATTAATAAGCATTGATTTAATTGTATATAATGGTTTATTTTTGAATCTGATGATTTATTGAATAATATTGCTATGTAATCATTCCATGATGTTAAGTTTTATAATGATTGTTGTCTCAATGATATTATAATGGTGTACTACTGATTACGATGGATTTATTGGATAATGATGTTGCAGTGTTAATTATGGAATTGATTATCCTTCAAGCATTTATATATTAATGAAGGTTTTGTGTAAGTATTGAAGGTGCCTTGAAAATGTGTTGCTTGTTGTAATTTCGATGAATGACTTAATCACGCGCATTGAAGTTAAGTTGATATCTGCGTATGCCTTAAAAAATTTAATAAGTTGGTTGTTTGCGCCTTGGCTTATGTTGTTGCTTGATTGGGTTAGTATTAAAGTTCTTATGCGCCATGAAATTTTAAGTCATGCATACAAATTTAATGTATTGAAAGATGGTTTAGATGTTAGTTAATTTGTTAATTTAGTATATTCTTGAATGATGATTAAACTCAGTTAAATTCTTACGCACATGATAAATTTCATGTTTGGATGATGCTTTGTTGAATGTTTAGATTTTATTTTTACGCGCAATGTGTGGTCAATGTAATGAATGGTTGTTAGTTATGACTTCCTGCACCATGAAATTTCTTATAATGAATGTTGTTTAGATATTATTTCTCGCGTGCCATGGAATAAATGTCGAATTGGGTTGACCACGACACCTTAATTTATGTGGTGACATGATTGATTAGTATCTATCCTTCTCACAAACATTAATTAAGTTGGCATGTGAATGTTCTGAAACTGCTTACTCTCGCGCGCAACGATTTTTAATTATTGATGCATGATTGATACAATGATGGTTACCCTTACGCCCTGGTTAATGATATTAGGAATGATGGACTAACATAATGGATGTTTGTTGATCCTTATGATTCTTTACGTTATCTGATGATTGTCCCTTGAGCAGAGATGAGCATTTGAGTCATACTGTATTGCGTCATGATTAATCGTATCAACACTCCAATTATGGGCTACTTTTTATTCTGATACTGCGTCGATCTGTGTTCGTCATTCACGAGATGATTTTCATATTTTCTTTGTGATTGTTGTTAAGGCGTTATTGATGTTCTTTTTATATTACACCTTTGTCAATGATCTCGTTTTGAATGGTGATGTTTTTCCTAACGCAGCTTTAAAAGAAAACAAAAATCTAGCTATTGTATTTCGCTTTGTCGTCATAAAGGTGGGGACTTTACAATTTCCCTCACACTTGTTAATGGTATACATCAATGACCGATAATCAAGTGGTTTCTACCATGTTTGAAATCAACACATCTATTCATGTGGCTAGAATTGTATCATGTCGGGATCGAGACGAAGACCTTGGGAACCCGTCAGGCATCCACCTCTGTTACGTGCCTCACCCAGGTTGCGATGGAGATTATTTTAATACTTAGAAGATTCTAGTATGGTCTTCATGTTGGCGATCTTACTGATATATATGTTTTCACATATATCCACTTTGTATTGGTATGTAGATATGTTTTTTCATATTGTCGATCCAGTGTGTATTCTTTCATGGCTATGACCTGATTGAGTCATGAAGATATGTATTCACATTGTATTTTTGGTGGCCATATCCTTAGTCAGTTCTTTCATGGATTTGTAGTGTATTGATCGACAACCATGTTTTGAGTGAGTTTATTTTGAGCATGGGTATGCCTAACTTGGGGATGATACATACATACTATTTGATGTTTATTTGTAGCTTCCTCCCATCTCTCCTATTCCAACACCTTCACATACAATTTTTTGTAAAATGTTTCAATCATCATATTTTGTTCTAACCTCACACTTTAGGGGGCATCTATTACAAACCTAAGTGTTTCACTAAAAAATGTCACACTTAAGTTTCACAACTGTTATACACCTAAGCGTTGTACTACCAAATGTCACACCTAAGTGTCGCACTTAAGTGTCACACTTTACCAAGTGTCATACATAAGTGTCACAACTTCATCACCATGAAATAGTGTTTTTCAGGACCTCTAGACAAGTTGGAAGGGGAACCTATCAGTTGGAGATCGAAATACTACATTTTTCCTTGATATTTTGGCCTTGTTTGAGCTTCATCGCTCCCTTGCCCATATAAAAGGAGGAATAAACCCTGATCATTACTCCCTCAAAGTGTCTTAGGGAGCGATAATCCCTTGTTTATCTCCCCGTGCATA
>JZKD02S1609022.1:376882-399337 GCA_000966675.3 Picea glauca
GATCATCTTGGTTTTTCTATAGGTTTCTATTACTCGGTGTCGGATGGATTTTCCTGCCTTCTCTTGGGAATATAGGCTTGGGATTAGGATGAGATAACAAGAAAGAGGGTTGAGGTCTTTAGGAATTTTTGTTTTTGTTTTGTCTAGCTAGGATTAATTGAATGTAATGGTTGATGGAAAATAGATTTCAATGGTGTGATGGAAAGGTTACACAAGAAATGTAATCAATTTTTTTTTTTTATTGTGCACATCAACTTAAACTTTATGATATATGTTTATGTATGTAGATATTTTTGATAATGTTGAATGGGAAAAAAATTTAATTTTACTATTTCTTTTGTAATTTGTGTAAATTTCTTATTTTGTAAATGAAAAGAAAAATCAACTAATCCATGTGAAATTTGTTATTAGATGAGAAAAATAAAACACATATATGATTTTTGTTAAATTATCTTGAAAAGGTTGGGATTTTTATTTTTAGGAAGAGAGGGCTTATGTTAAGAAATTGATGTTCATATGCTTTATTTTTTGTTTTCAAAATCTTATTTTTTTTTTCACATTTTATTTTTGATAGGATTAGTCATTGAAGAAGGCTAGAGTTATTTATATGAATACACCATAGGGACTAAGGTTTATTTGTTCTAGTTAAGTTCTTGGCTCAATTTACTTATTTCTATGAAAGATTAAAATTGATTGAAATTAATACAAAATAGAATGATTAAGAAATTGGATATACTTATAAACAAAAAAAGAGTGTAAATAATTCTAATCAATAAAACTAACAATCAATTACTATCTATACATTAAAGCAATTCAATGAAAAAAATAGATCAATATTTGCAATTTTTATCCTACTCCTAAATAACCAACTAATAAATATTAACTAGAGTTCAAAAGGAAATAAAAAGAAACAAACACAATTAACCTGTGACACTCAATTAGTTAATGTAATGTTATTTGGTTAGTACAAATATCATCATTAATCTCAATATTCAGTCTTGAGTACCCTAGTATCGTAGGTTCTTAGGTCAATCACTGTAAGTAATGTATTCATCAATATTTTAATCTCCCCATAAGTTCCCAGTATAATGATGGGGCATTGACACTACTTTGTAACAACCCAAGTGGGCATTAATTGAACATTTGTTTTAAGACTATAACACAATGAAATTACATAGATATACTCAGAAAAATCATAAACCTATGTAATATATAAGATATGGAAGATATTCCATGGTTCAATAATGAATACAATAGCTTTACAATTTAATCACTATAAAAACCAATATATAATACAAAAAATGACATCAGGTACATGTAGCCATTATCTTACTAAAGTACAAGTGCTAATCTAGTGAATTCTCTAGTATCACATGATCCAAATTTCTATAGAAATTCTTACTCCAGTAGCTAGGTACTTTGTTGTCTAGTGATTTCCTTACTACAATCAGATTAACAGCTCACAAAACAATAATACACTACTGAAATATTCAACTCGATATCATGCAGTGGAAGCATAAACTAGGAAACCAAATCAAGCACACATGAACACCAAATGTTTTGGGTAAATACCCCTGGAAAAAACCATGGAGGGAAAATCAGTGCTGAGAATGATTTTATTATGATAAAATGAAGGCTCCCGTAACAGGGGTAGTGACCCACAGAGAGAAATACAACTACAGAGTAACCTGGAAAGGGATGAACTATTGTACAATCAATTCTGGCACACTTTTCCAGGCATCTGTGATTGTCCTTTTTGTGACCCATGGATATCTATGATTTTCCTCACTGAGAATCATGGATTTCCATGATCGTCTCCTCTGTGGACCGCATATGTGTATGAAAAACCTATATGTAAAGCTCCATACATTGCAACACTCTCCTATGGCTTCCTTTCGTTGAAACCCACATGCGCATGCCTCTATTATCTCTTCTCCTTGACCTATATGATCTCTAGATGAAGGTCCTGTTGAGATTCAACACGAATATCCTAGTGAAAATTACCTACACTAGGATGGAGCGTCATGTTATTTTTAGGTGGAAGTCTATTTTTAGATGATGAGCAAATTCTATTTATAGATGATGTCTATTTATAGATGGTGAGTGAATTCTATTTATAGATGTATGTCGACTATTATTATCCCTTAATAATAGTTGGATGATAAATATTAATCTATTCTCAATGAGCACTTGGAAATAGTTAACTGAAGTGGAAAATCAGTTAGCTATAGGAAATTCGAGTTCAAAGGTTGATTGGTGGGACATGCAAGTCGAATTAGTTGTAATTGAGTGATTCAAAGTTGTAACAGAGTTATATGTGTAGTTATGTGAGTTGTAAAGTAGTTTAACTCAGTTAAGTGAGTTAAGCTTAGTTATACTAGTTGTAACTGAACTTACACTAGTGAGAGGTCATTGAATTAATTATTAATTAATTCACAATCAGTGGTCTCACATGCAACTGAAGATTTACCTTTGTTAACTACATGCATGTCAGATCCAGTGGAGACCCAGTTGAGATAACAGGTGAAAGGGACAGTTTGAATATCAGTTGTGACATTAGTGAGTGCACTCATGAAACCACACACACATTAGATGTGCCCACTAGGAATGTGCAGCTTAGGAAAGAGGGATTCATTCATTGCAGATATTTCCATCAATAGGGATTGCGCAGAGGAGGCAGGTTGTCTGGAGGCAGTAAATTGGCACATGCATTTGCCAATTTTTGTATAATAGTGTGAGACAATCGTATATTGTACTGAGAGCTCTTGGATTAGAGTTTTGTATGAAATTGTTTCATGATCCATGATATATACATAATATATGATAGTGGGGTTTTTAGCTTTATGCTTTCTCAGTAAAACATCTATGTTATGTGTGATTGATCTCTCTTTTTGATATTGCAATTGGCGATTGTGTTTTAAATTTCGCAAGAATTTTAGTAGAAGTGATTCTATATTTAACAGTGGAATATAAATGTTAGATCAGTAGAATCCATGTAATACATAATTTTTATTAAAATTTATACATGGTATTAGAGCGCAGAAGATTGTAGAAGCCGAGTTTGTGATTGGATAGAATTGGAATTTACAGAAAGACTTTCTTGGTGCTACAGCTGATTCAAGATCGAAATGGATTTCAATGGCTTGAGGTTAGAGTATTAACTCAAGGGAAGATCGAACTACATTGCTTGGAAGGACAGGATGGAGGCAGTACTCGAAGACAATGGCTTGAAGGAATTCATTGACAAGGATGTTCCTAAGTTAGTTGCTGCAGACACTGCAAATGTTGATGCATGGCAAAAGAAAGTGGCAAAGGCAAGGAGGATCTTGTTGGAGGGAGTACGAGACCACATTGTCTCAAACCTCCATGGGAAAGCCACACCATATGCAATGTGGAAGGCTTTGATGGATCTATTCCAAAAAAACAATGACCGTAGGAAATTGGCGCTCAAAGATAAACTCAGGAAGATCAAGATGGAGAAGGGCGTCTCCATTCCAAAATATCTCACGAAGTTTGTCCAATGTCGGGATGAGTTGGGGAGTGTGGGAATAACAATCACTAATGATTATTTGGTGAGCTTGGCTCTCCTAGGAATTCCCAAGAATTGGCACAGTTATCAAGACTTTGTCAATGGAAGGGAAAAATTGCCAGATTGAGAATGACTATGGTCAGATCTAGCGCAGGAGGAGTTTAGGCGGAACACCAGAGATGAATCTTCATCAAAACATGATGATGAAGAGGATTGTGCTTTGGCTGCCAAGGCAAGTAAAGGGAAGGGGAAGAAATTCCATTCAAAATCTGAGTCTAAAGGAAAAAATCTGGATTTGTCCAAAGTGAAGTGTTTTTACTATTACGAACATGGGCATCTCGCTACTAAATGTCCGTAGAAGATCTCAAATTCTCCAAATCATGAGTTACAATCTATTTCTAATCTCAAAAGTGATCTACGTTTGAGATTACTTCTCACACTCACTTTTAGATTTTGATTACATGTTGCATGCTAAGTACTTTTAGCATGATTTATAAATAACTCAATTAACTAATTACATAATTAATTAATAAAATAAATTTAGTTTAATAATTCCTTTAATTAAACTAAATTCAAGAGTAGAAGGCTTTGGAAGATTTCCACACATATATACACATAGACTTGTGTGGAAATACTTGTCTGATGTTACCACTAACATCAATACTCCCTCTTAGCGAGGAATATATTTCCCAAAAATCCACCTAGAACTGGTTCCACATTTGACTCTGGCACAATTTCACACACATCATCGTGCATACTGACATTCCTCCAACCTTGTTGGTCAGTTTCTCCCTAAATACTAGAAGTCTCGGAACTGATGATGCTACGTATCAATGCCACGAAGTTTGAAAACTTTTTTGAAGGTCTGCTATCCCTTAATGTGCTCCTAGAATATTCCTACTCCTGAGCATACATCAATGTCATCTCTTATGACGCAGGCACACTCCTCGGAGCACGTCCGCTCTCTCAGGATCTCCTTTTCCTCAGCCCGAAGAACGTCAAAGTTCTTCTGATTCCCTATCGGAACCTTACGCCCACAACTCTCTTCGAACGATCCCCTCTCCTTAACTTCTTGGGGAATTAGAACTCGCTACTTCGCGAGTCCACAATCGACCCTTTGGGTTACAAATCCACGAGACCCGACACCTGGTCAACGTTGACTTTATTTCCCTCCTTGTCGAGACCTCAGCTATCGCAACTTCACTACTCGTTACACCCAAGCGCTCAGTTCTCCAACTCCCGAGTCTCAAGATGTCGAACTCCCGATTTCGCCCCCTCGCGACCTCGCCACTCGCGAGCTCAATTTCTTGGCTCTTCGACTTCCGATACGCGAGACGCCGAGATCCCCTATCTCGCTTCTAAAACTCCGAAAACCCGTGCCACTTGTCCTCCACTACTTCCTGTGGCCCACACTGCTGACGTAGTCGCCGGGATATCGCGTCTCGCCACCTTGCGACTTTGAGCGCCAATGTTTGGACTCTCACCCAGCGAACTTCCGAGTTCCTGAGATCTCCCGATCTCTGACACCTGTCCTCCTCAGATGGACGCTCCTGATCTTCTCGTCACCTTGCCGCTTCGCGACTTATGACACCAAATTTTCAGCCCTTCGACTCGCGATACATGAGACGCCGAGACTCCGATTTGATGCCACCTGTATTCCACTCCCGCTTCGCTATGGCCCACACTGTTCCAGCTGTCGGGATATCGCTATCTCGTAACCTCGCGATCCCCGTGGCCAAACTCTCGGACCTTTTCTTGCGAGGTCCCGAGACACGATCCCTTGCGCAGATCCAATGGTCCCCCTGTGCTCCAGATCCAACAGCTATTCTTCTCTCGCTACTCGCGACCTCGCGACTTTTGAACACCCAAAGTTGGGCTTTCAACTTGCAAACTCCCGAGTTTCTGATGCACGATACTAAGTGTAGATCGGACGGCTCCGATGACTCTGAATCGACGACCCTGTCCCTCCTGAGCTTCAAACTCCTTAGAATCTTCTCACCGTAACCTCCTTGCACCTCTGCAAGATCTGACAATCCTCAGAACCTCGTGAAATCTCCTCAGAATATTTCGACCGTTCGTTCTTCCTTGATTAATCCACGAAATGAAATGGGTATCTTCCTCCGAGATTCCTTCACCGCTTCGCCAACCTGTGACGCTTTTCCCTGACTTTAAGTTACACTTATCTACGCTGTTCTTCAGCAACTCAGAGGCCTATCCTCCCTGATCTTCTTCACTCTTCTTCTTCAGAGGAACTTGCGCGCACTCCTTGCGCTCGACTTTTTCAACAACTTCCCAAGAGTTGAATTCTTCCGACTCTGCGCACTTCCTGCAGCAACAGTCCTTCAACACTTCTGCTCAGTTTCACGACTGAGACTCTCTCCCTTAGCCTGCGCACTCCTTGCACGGCTTCAACAACTCACTTTCACTTCTGATTGTTTTGAGAACAAGAGTTTAACTCCCAAGCCTTCTGTCAATGCACCACTTGCGGACAACTTCAACTGCACTCCTTGCAGGAATCCTTGCTCAAAGGAGAAACAATTGTAACTCACTTCACTTCCTCTTAGATTTCAATCTCGATACATGAAATCGTGCGCATAGCATAGCAACAAATGCATAACAGGAAGAAATATTCATAAATAGAGCATTCAATACACATACACAGAGAATAACACAACAGCCATGAATCTGAATCAACTTCTTTTATTAATTCAAGATCTATACATGGATGTTCTTCTACAGTTCTTGGCTATTCTCCTATTCTCTAAATTCTTCTAATTCATGTTGCTCTCTAATGTTACAATGATACAAATGAGGGTGTCTATATCCGGTTTTCCCTCTTCCTTCTAGAACTGTCTAATCTAAGAATTCAATTCTATCTACCTGCATCTACCACTATAAATGCCTCTGTCTATCTCAGATGAGAGCGTATGGATCGAGGTCTGATTACATTTTTACCAAGGCGCCTAAATTAAATGATCTCATTTATATTCAGCGCATCAACTTCAAGAGAAAATTTAAAAATTCAAAAGCTTGCGCTGGACGTCTTCCAGCTGGCTTCTGCTTCCACATTGGTTTTGCTTGTCGTGAGGGATGCTCCTGCATCATACTCCCTCGCTTGAAAATTTGCATGGGCTCCTGTCCATGAGATCTTGCATGGTATGTCCATGCTTAAGAATTTCTGCTTCAGTCTCCTAGCTGGCATCTTCAACTAGATGTCCCTTCCACCTGACCAAATATTCAAAATATTCTTTCCTCCTGGTTTTCTTACCCACTTGTTTGTTCAGTATCTGCTCCATCTGTGGCTTCTCTACAACTGGCATCTGCTTCTGCCACTGGATCTCCGGTTGATCATCACTTTCAGCTTCTGCTTCATTAATTTTATATGGATATAAATCCAAAACATTAAATATCAGAGATATTCCGATCCCATTTGGTAACTCAATTTCATAAGGATTCTGCCCCATTTTCTTCAAGACCTTGCATGGCCCAATTTTCTTCATCTTCAGTTTGTTGTATGTTCCTCTGGGGAACCTTTCCTTCCTCAAATGTGCCAAAACCAGATCACCAACTTCAAACTGAAGTTGTCTCCGATGCTGATCTGCTCTGCGCTTGTACTCCTGGCTTGACTTCAACAGTCGCTCCTTTACCTGGCTGTGAAGTTCCTTCATCGCTTCAGCGAATTCTCCTGCGCTAGCGCTGCTAGTCGCAGTCTATTCTGAATCCCTCAATTCAGAAACTCCTCTTGGCTGCATTCCATATACAATCTAAAATGGACTTTTCCCTGTGCTCCTGTTCACTGAATCATTGTGAGAAAACTCTGCTTGCGGTAATATGCTATCCCAACTGCTATGGTGCTCTGTCACCAAGCTTCTCAACTTATCTCCCAGACTTCTGTTGACTACTTCTGTTTGTCCATCCGTCTGAGGATGATAAGCAGAACTAAAAATCAAATTAGTCCCTAGCTTCTTCCACAATGTCCTCCAGAAATGCCCTATGAATTTTGTGTCCCTGTCCGAGACTATGCTTTTCGACAATCCATGGAGTCGAACAATCTATTTAAAAAACAAATTTGCGATGTGAGTCGCATCACTAGTCTTCTGGCATGGAATGAAGTGTGCCATCTTAGAAAACCTGTCAACCACCACAAATATCGAATCAACACCTCTTTGTGTCCTCGACAATCCCAATATGAAATCCATGCTGATTTCATCCCACGGCCTCTCGGGTATGGGTAATGGTTGATAGAATCCCGCATTCTGCTTCCTTCCTTTTGAATGCTGGCAAATTCTACATCTGTCGACAAACCTCTTGACTTCCGACCGCATCCCTGGCCAAAAGTATGACTCGCTCAGCTTTGCAAATGTCTTATCATGGCCAAAATGTCCAGCCAATCCTCCACTGCGTTTCTCTTTCAACAAGTTCTCCCTCATGGAGCAATTTGGAATACACAGTTGATTGCCTTTGAACAACAATCCATCCTGGATCACATACTCTATCCACTGACTTCGATCTCTGAGAATTGGATTCTCAGCTGCTTCATAAGCCTCTGCAAAATCTGCATCACCTGCATACATGTCCTTCAGATCATCAAAGCCTAAAGTCTTGACTTTGAATTCCTGCAACAACAAACATTTCCTACTTAAAGCATCAGCCACTTTGTTAGCAGTACCAGAAATATGTTTAATTACAAATGTAAAATTCTGCATGTATTCTACCCATTTAACATGCCTCTGATTCAACTTTTCCTGTTGAGTCACAAATTGTAATGCATGGTTATCACTATATAAAACAAATTCTTTTGGAATCAAATAGTGCCTCCATTTCTTCAATGCCTGTATGATGACATAGAACTCTTTATCATATGTGGAGTACTTTTCTTTTTCCTCATTCAGTTTCTCACTGAAATATGCAATTGGTCTGTCCTCCTGACTCAAGACCGCTCCTATGGCAAACCCGCTTGCATCACATTTCACCTGAAATGTTTTTTGAAAATCTGGCAACACCAGAATTGGTTGCTCTGTAATCTTTCGTTTCAACAACTTGAAACTCTTCTCAGCCTCTTCAGTCCAGTGAAAAGATTTATGTCTTTTCTTCACTGTGTCCATCATTGCTGCGCTAATTCCACTGAAGTTTCTGATGAATTTTCGGTAGAAACTAGCCAGTCCATGAAAACTCCTTACTTCAAATACGTTCATTAGTGATAGCCAATTCTTAATTGCCTCCACCTTTTCTGGATCCATCTTCAACTCATTAGATGAAATAACAAAACCCAAATAAATGAGTTCTGTCTTCATGAATGAGTATTTCTTCATGTTTATCAACAGCTTCTCCTGCTATAGCTTCTTCATCACAATAGCCAAATGTTTCAAATTTTCAGCCTTTGTTTTGTTGAAAACCAATATGTCATCCAGATACACGATGACAAATTTCCTGATGAACTCTTTCAGGACTTCATTCATCAACCTCATAAAGGTACTTGGTGCATTCGTCAAGCCAAACGACACGACAAGCCATTCATACAAACCTTCATTTGTCTTGAATGCTATTTTCCATTCGTCACCTTCTCTCATACGAATCTGATGATATCCACTCTTCAAATCTATCTTTGAAATTTTTTTTGCTCCACTTAAGAAATCCATCAAATCATCCATCCTTGGCAATGGGAATCTATACCTGATAGTTATCTTATTGATGGCTCTCGAATCAGTGCACATCCTCCAGCCTCCATCTTTCTTCAGACTGAGTACTATTGGAACAACACACGGACTCAAGCTTTACCTGACCAAGCCTTTGTCCAACAACTCCTGGACCTATCTTTTAACCTCTTCATTCTCCTGCGGTGTCAATCTGTACACGACTTTATTTGGAAAACTAGCTCCTGGTATGAGGTCTATATGGTGACTTACACTCCTCATTGGTGGCAACGAACAAGGTAGTTCATCCACTACAATGTCAGCGAACTCTTCCAGCAGTTCCTGAACTTCTCCTGGCAGATCGTCCACTCTTGTGCCAGTCAGAACAATTCTCGGCTTTCTAACCACAAAGAATTGTGGATCCTCCTTCTTAACTTCTGTAAGAAGTTCTTTCCCACTCATGAGAAGTACTCTGTTGCTTGTCTCCAACTTCACCTCTTTATCTTCAATTGGACACAACATGTGAGTCCTCCCATTCCTTTCCAAGGTATATGTATTCATCTTCCCATCATGAATTACATTTCTATCATATTGCCATGGTCTACCCAACAATAAATGACAGGCATCCATAGGAATAACATCACATAAAATCTTATCATTATATCCTCCTATCTTAATGTCAACTAAGCACTATTTAGTGACATTTACCTGATGTCCCTTTTGTAGCCATGAAACTTTGTATGGTTCCGGGTGATCAGTTGTTTCCAGCTCCAGCTTTTCTACCATCTCGGTTGAAACGAGATTATCGGTGCTTCCAGTATCCACAATGACTTTGCACACTCTATCCTTGGTCTTGCAAGCAGTCCTAAAAAGATTGTTCCTCTGCGCTGGATTCTCCATCTTCTTTTCTGGCGTCAAAAGGACCTTCCGCATCACCAACGATCTTCCGCCTTCAGTGTATTCCGTGCCACTACCTCGCCTCTGTGCCTCAGTGATGTGAGTCTCTCCAGTTTCTTTCTTTTTCTCTGGACACTCAAATGACTTGTGCCCATTCTTTCCACATGTGAAACATGTGATTACTTCACCTCTTCCTCTTCCTCTACCTCTGGTACGAGGAAATCTATTGTTATCAACATATCCTCCTCTCTGCTCGGTATGCTGCTCTTTTTGTTCAACATATCGCCCTCTCTGTGAACTTCCACCTCTCTTTGTCTGAGTCTGAGGTTTCTTCCAGTCATCCTTGGGCTTCTGGTATTTATCTTGGGCATCTGCTTTGCCTCTGGGATGACTTCTGCCTCGGCCCCTCTGAATTTGTTTACGGCTTAGCTTCTCCTCAGCTTTCAGAGCCAATTGGTAAGCATCCTCCACCGTTCATATGGTTGCCAAATTTAATTCATTCTGAATTTCATACCTCAGGCCATTCATATACCTGGCCACCTTTTCGTCATTGCTTTCACGATGAACTGCCTTGATATTCAACCTGTAAAATTCCTTAGTATACTCCTTTACTGTCATCATCTTCTGTCTCAGGTTCTGCATCCTCCTGAACAGAGAAATTTGATAGCCCCTGGGAATAAATTTTTCCTTCATCTTTGCAATCATCCTGTCCCAGCTCTTAATCTTCTGCTTGCCTTGGCAATGCCTGTCAGCTTGCAGTTCATCCCACCACAAGGCTGCATGTCCTTTTAATCTTGTGATGGCATGTCTGACCTTTTTATCATCTTCGATATCCTCATAATCGAAATAAGTGTCTAGAGCTCTAATCCAATCTAGCAGCTCTTCTGCATCCAGACTCCCTTCATAAGATGGAATGTCCATATTTGTTTTCGAACTCATCCAAGAGATAGCCTTAATCAAACGCTCATTGGTTGCATCTTCTGCTGGGATTTCCTCTTCTTCATGTCCAACATCACCTTCATCCTCAGATTCACTGATATCTCCTGCATCAGCTCTTCGCCTTTCTCTTATCTCCATGTCCTCCATCCTGGCACAAAGATTTTGCATTCCTCTTTCCACATCTGAATTCTGTCCTTGCCTACCTCTGTCTCTGGACAATTCCCTTTCTCTGGAAAATTCCCTTTCTTCCTCTGGATCAGGTGATTGTCTAGCTCTCCTTCTTGGCGGCATGGTGAAGTTTTCTCTCCTCTGCTATAGAAAGCAAAGAATTTTTCTATGATCTGATACCACTTGACGCAAGCGCACTCCTCGGAGCATGTTCGCTCTCTCAGGATCTCCTTTTCCTCAGCCCGAAGAACGTCAAAGTTCTTCTAATTCCTTATCGGAACCTTACGCCCACAACTCTCTTCGAACGATCCCCTTTCCTTAACTTCTTGGGGAATCGGAACTCGCTACTTCGCGAGTCCACAATCGACCCTTTGGGTTACAAATCCACAAGACCCGACACCTGGTCAACGTTGACTTTATTTCCCTCCTTGTCGAGACCTTGACTATCACAACTTCGCTGCTTGTTACATCCAAGCGCTCGGTTCTCCAATTCCCGAGTCCCGAGATGCCGAACTCCTGATTTCGCCCCCTCGCGACCTCGCCACTCGTGAGCTCAATTTCTTGGCTCTTCGACTTTCGATACATGAGACGCCGAGATCCCCTATCTCACTTCGAAAACTTCGACAACCCACGCCACCTATCCTCCACTACTTCATGTGGCCCACACTGCTAACGTAGTCGCCGGGATATTGCGTCTCGCCACCTCGCGACTTTGAGCGCCAATTTTTGGACTCTCACCCAGCGAACTTCCGAGTTCGTGAGATCTCCCGATCTCTGACACCTGTCCTCCTCAGATGGATGCTCCTGATCTTCTCGTCGCCTCACCACTTCGCGACTTATGACACCAAATTTTCAGCCCTTCGACTCGCGATACACGAGACGCCGAGACTCAGATTTGATGCCACCTGTATTCCACTCGCACTCCGCTATGGCCCACACTGTTCCAGCTGTCGCGATATCGCTATCTCGTAACCTTGCGATCCCCGTGGCCAAACTCTCGGACCTTTTCTTGCGAGGTCCCGAGACACGATCCCTTGTGCAGATCCAATGGTCCCCCTGTGCTCCAGATCCAACATCGATTCTTCTCTCGCTACTCGCGACCTCGCGACTTTTGAACACCCAAAGTTGGGCTTTCAACTTGCAAACTCCCGAGTTTCTGATGCACGATACTAAGTGTAGATCGGACGGCTCCGATGACTCTGAATCGACGACCCTGTCCCTCCTGAGCTTCAAACTCCTTAGAATCTTCTCACCGTAACCTCCTTGCACCTCTGCAAGATCTGACAATCCTCAGAACCTCGTGAAATCTCCTCAGAATATTTCGACCGTTCGTTCTTCCTTGATTAATCCACGAAATGAAATGGGTATCTTCCTCCGAGATTCCTTCACCGCTTCGCCAACCTGTGACGCTTTTCCCTGACTTTAAGTTACACTTATCTACGCTGTTCTTCAGCAACTCAGAGGCCTATCCTCCCTGATCTTCTTCACTCTTCTTCTTCAGAGGAACTTGCGCGCACTCCTTGCGCTCGACTTTTTCAACAACTTCCCAAGAGTTGAATTCTTCCGACTCTGCGCACTTCCTGCAGCAACAGTCCTTCAACACTTCTGCTCAGTTTCACGACTGAGACTCTCTCCCTTAGCCTGCGCACTCCTTGCACGGCTTCAACAACTCACTTTCACTTCTGATTGTTTTGAGAACAAGAGTTTAACTCCCAAGCCTTCTGTCAATGCACCACTTGCGGACAACTTCAACTGCACTCCTTGCAGGAATCCTTGCTCAAAGGAGAAACAATTGTAACTCACTTCACTTCCTCTTAGATTTCAATCTCGATACATGAAATCGTGCGCATAGCATAGCAACAAATGCATAACATGAATAAATATTCATAAATAGAGCATTCAATACACATACACAGAGAATAACACAACAACCATGAATCTGAATCAACTTCTTCTATTAATTCAAGATCTATACATGGATGTTCTTCTACAGTTCTCGGCTATTCTCCTATGCTCTAAATTCTTCTAACTCCTGTTGCTTTCTAATGTTACAATGATACAAATGAGGGTGTCTATATCCGATTTTCCCTCTTCCTTCTAGAACTGTCTAATCTAAGAATTCAATTCTTCTACCTGCATCTACC
This sequence comes from Picea glauca, assembly GCA_000966675.3. Lineage (NCBI taxonomy): Eukaryota > Viridiplantae > Streptophyta > Pinopsida > Pinales > Pinaceae > Picea > Picea glauca. The sequence goes on from JZKD02S1609022.1 coordinate 390,193, forward strand.
ACTATAAATGCCTCTGTCTATCTCAGACGAGAGCGTATGGCTCGAGGTCTGATTACATTTTTACCAAGGCACCTAAATTAAATGATCTCATTTATATTCAGCGCATCAACTTCAAGAGAAAATTTAAAAATTCAAAAGCTTGCGCTGGACGTCTTCCAGCTGGCTTCTGCTTCCACGTTGGTTTTTCTTGTCATGAGGGATGCTCTTGCATCATCTTACCAAATCGATCTCCTGACAAAAGTAGAACGAGATAACTCCCTCTTTCCCTCTGAAGGTTCACTCCCCACACTAGAAGTCTATGACCTCTTCTCATCCTTTGACTAATCACCCTTCAAATCCTCCTACTCCTCATTCTCGTTCATTCATATCGATCCATGATCCAATATCCCCTTGGATCCTCTTATAGGATGGCCCAACAAACTATATAAAATTCCTTCTCTGACACCAATGCTCACTGTTGTGTCAGGGATATCTCCCTCTGAACATATGAGCACTTTCCCTCTTGGAAAAGTAACTGCAAAACCCATGTCCTCCAAAACTGAAACTAAGAGAAAGTTCTTCTTTAGTTACAGTACATACAACACATCTTCCACCTACAAAAAACCTCCTGAATCGAGATGGAACCTGACTATCTCGACTCCTTCTACACCACTCTTGGCATGAGTGCCAAGCTCCACATGTAAACCTGAGTCCATATATGACCAACTGGTGAGCAATGTATGTGTCCCTATCATGTTACGAGAAGCACCATTATCCAAGTACCATACACTCCTTGAGTAGGTGCTGGTAGAGAGGAATATAAACATTGAGAATTCCTTTTCAAACTTTGCTTCAAACTCATCTAGCTGCATCTATGTTAATGTTGATGTTTGCATCTTATCTTACCTCTTCTTCTCCAGACACTATGATGCACAGTTCCCAAACTTGTGGCACGTGAAGCACTTGATTTTACTCAAGTCCTTTTTTCCTGGCTTTGAGTTGGACTCCTCACTATTACCCTGCTTTCTAGAACCCTTTCCTTTTCCCTTCCTTGTCTTATTGACAAGGGACATGTTCTCCTCCTCTTCGTCTTCCTTCTTGACACTCTTATACTCCTCTCGAGTCTCTTCCTGGATGCAATCGTCTCAAAGTCTCTTCCAATATGGGATATTGTCTCGAGCACAAAATCCTTTGACAAATGGTTCCCATGACTTGGGAATTCTATTCAATGCCATGTTTTTTCGAGCTTTACATCCTCTATTTTCTCCCCTATGGTTGCAAGTTCATCATGCATTTGTGTGATCCTAATGAGGTATCTAGTAACATTATTTTATATAGACATCTAAATCGAGCTGAGTTTGTTCCTTAATATCATCTTCCTATTCATGTTCTTTCTTTGGAATAAACTTACCAAGGCATCAAACATCTCTTTGGTCATCTTATTCTCATTTAGGTGAGGGATTAGATGATCCTTCATAGAATCTAAGATGAATCTTTCTGCTTTTATCTCCTTTTTTGTGAGAATCTAAATCTAACGGATCTATTGGTGGAGTAACTTCGTTATCTACTAACTCCCAAAGGTAATACTCCTTTAATTCCAAAGTAACTCTTTCTTTCAAAGATAGGAAGTTGGATACTCCGTCCAATTTTTCTTCAACTCTAAACGATGTTGTTGCCATCCCTAAGACTTGATAAACTTCCCTGGAAATAACCTGCTACTGGAAAAGTGTTCTTGTGCTGATCTATCTTCCCTTTCAGAGTGTGTGCTCTGATACCATGTAGAAATTTTTCCAATCCTAGGTATGCTCTGATACCATGTAGAAATTGTTACTCCAGTACCTAGGTACTTTTTTATCTAGTGATTTCCTTACTATAATCAGTTTAAAAACTCACAAAACAATAATACACTAGTGAAATATTCAACTCAATATCATGCAGTGGAAGCATAAACTAGGAAACAAAATCAAACACACTTGAAAACCAGAATTTCTAGGTAAATACCCTTGAAAAAAAACCCAGAGGGAAAACTAGTGCTGAGAATGATTTTATTATGCTAAAATCAAGGCTCCCATAATAGGGATAATGGCTGACTGAGAGAAATACAACTGCATACTAACCTGGCAAGGGATGACCTGTTGTACAATCAATTCTGGTACACTTTTCTAGTCATATATGACTGTCCTTTTTGTGACCCGTAGACATCCATGAATTTCCCCACTGAGACCTATGGATGTCCATGACTGTCTCCTCTGTGGCCTATGGATGTGTATGGAAAACCGGTACATAAATCTCTATACGTTCCAACACTTTCTTGTGGCTTCATTACGTTGAAACCCACTTGCATATGCCTTTGTTCTCTCTTCTCCTTGACTTGTATGATCTCTAGATGAAGGTTCTTCTTCACCTATCTAAGATCTTGAACCAAATTCCTTCATGATCCAATACTCTGTGTCGACTCCCTCAACACCTATCAATTGAAAACAAAAGTCCTTCTTTGCTTCTACACTCTCAAATGAATCCACACTAGAAAAATTCCTTCTTTACTATTTCTATGTGAATGTCTTATTCTTGGTCCTCTTGAATCATAGTCCTTAGTGATCCAAGAACTCAAGCAAAGGTTCTTCTCTACTCCTGAGTGTGACCTCAGTGACTCCATTGATCTAGATGGATTTCGGTCGCCATCCACCTTTTCCACCGAATCACCATTTTGAGCCTGGGTTTTGATAAACCATGATATTCACCAATTTGATGGGGAATGGAATGTAATATCATCTTCATTTGTTAATTACAGACATCATGTAATGATTTCCTAGTGGTCTTATGTACATGCCTACAACATAGCATCAATACTTCGGATCTCGTTAGAACTCTACAGTTAAGTGTGCCCAGGCTAGAGTAGTATTGGGATGGGTGACCTCCTAGGAAGTCCTAGTGTTTTACATGCCTATGGAATTTTATAAACTTAGTCCAATTTATCCCACATGCATCATGGGAATTGTTCTCCTCTCACTCTCTCATATATAATTGAGGTGAAGGAGGCCCTTTAAGGATGCAATGGAGTGTGATGTAAAGCTTGTTGCAAATAAAGCATATCCAACATATCTTTTCTTTCAGAGATATGCTACCCCATTCTGCCAGTTTGTGTTCTACAATGTTTTTCTATCTTATTCAATAATAGAAGTTGAGTTATTTCTGTGTTCTCTTAGATATATTTTTGTGTATTTCATTGTTATATCTTGGTTATATTTATGTCTTCATGTCATTCTCAAAATAATCCAGCGTTAATGCACCAGATCCCATTAGAACTTTGCAGTTAAGTGCGCTTAGGCTAGAGCAGTACTGGGATGGGTGACTGTTCAGGAGGTCCTAGTGTTTTACATGCCTATGACATTTTATAAACATAGTCCAATTTATCCCACATGAATCATGGAAATTGTTCTCCTCTCACTCTCTCATATATAATTGATATGAAAGAGGCCCTTTAAGCATGCGATGGAGTGTGATGTAAAGCTTGTTGTGAATGAAGCATAGCCAACATCTATTTTCTTTCAGAGATAGGCTACCCCATTCTGCCAGTTTGTGTTCTACAATGTTTTTCTATCTTATTTAGTAACAAAAGTTGGGTTTCATTGTATTTCTCTGTTCTCTTGTATGATTTTGTGTATTTCATCGTTATATCTCGGTTATATTTCTGTCTTCATGTCATTCTCAAAATAATCCGGATCATCCACACTAGCAAATATCCTCAGCTATCTGTGTGAATTGTATCTTCCTTCTTCTAGCCTTGCTTTTATAATCATGCACTACAATCTATTTCTAATCTCAAAAGTGATCTATGGTTGAGATTACTTCTCACACTCACTTTTATATTTAGATTACATGTTGCATGCTAAGTACTTTTAGCATTTCATAAATAACTCAATTAACTAATTACATAACTAATTAATAAAATCAATTTACTTTAATAATTCCGCTAACTAAAGTAAATTCAAGAGTAGAAGGCTTTGGAAAATTTTCACATGTCTAGACACATAGACATGTGTGGAAATACATGTCTTATTCTACCACTAACATCAACATTTTCCACCTAATCAATGAAACTGCTTTCAATTATTAACCCCTGAGTTGGGCTCAATATCAATGAGGTGAGAAAATTTAGGGAAGCTATAGTTCCCAAAGGATTATGTTAGATGGGAATATTAGTTTGTCAACCTCAATTTGGTGGAGAGGCTCTTAGTCTACATCACCCCTAAAACCCATTAAGTATTGAGTGTTGGTGTTTTACTATAACCCTTTCCCCTGTTGATTGTAAACATGATTTACAATGGTACCCCTATGCAAGGATTGTTGGATTACTGAGAGGGGGGTGAATCAATAATAGAGCAATATAATCATTTTTCACCATAAAATGAAATTGTTATATCAATGTAGCATTATCATACAATAGTTGGAGAGTAAATAAACAATGAACACATGAGAAATCACACACATACACAATACACCAGTTTTTTACGTGGAAACCCAAAGTGGGAGAAAACCACATAATGATTTTTCTTATATGTCTTTAAGAATTACATTCATTGGAAGCACCAACTTCCTTTGTTTTCCAGCTGCAACTGGAAGGAGGCTCCAACCCCCTAGTTTCTCAGGCTACAACCTAAGGGAAGCTCCAAATCCCCAATTCTCTAGCTACAACTAGAAGGAGGCTATGACCCCCTATGTTCTCTGGATACAACCGGAAGGTGGCTACAACCACCTGTCCTTGCTCCGTCCAACCACCCTGACATAGAAGTAGAATGATGGAACCATTGCCACACTATCACTGTGAGATATACTGTTGTAAAAATGTACCAATCAACCTGCACCAAACAACCTGTACCTTGATCTTACTGAATTTGGATCTGTTATGAAGAAGTTATGACGTTTTTACCCGAAACACATGTTTTAGACTAGTTTCAGGACTAGCCACAAACCCTATTTTCCATGGAGTATAACTCTAAAAATAAATGACCCACAAGATTAAATTCATACCACAACTACTTGGATATGTTTTCTCAACAACCTCCCAATTTCCTGGTTTGAATCATACTATAAAAAAAGTTATTGCGAAAATGGTGAGATGACCTGTAAATAACGTACCTTAGAAAGCATCATCAAAAGAATTTATCCTCCTTTGAATTTCGGCCTTCTTTACTTCACCTTCCCTCTGAAATTTGGCTTAGATATCCTTTGGTTACCTTAGTCACTTGTAGATATTCAATATTCTCAAGTGTGATTAAAATGAGAGAGCCTTGCCTTTTATTTATACTCTCCAAGTAGCTTCCTTAGAAACATCTTCTAGGCCACTTTGACCACATGGGCACCTATGTCCAACTTTGCCCAAATTTCCACTTGTCCATGCATCCAATAGCCACTTGACCATTTAACCCATTTTCCTCATTTTAGGGTTAACCTTCTTATAACCACTTTTCATAATTAGAAAGTTCTCCATTTACTTTATTATTTAAATAATCCTCCTTGACTGTGTCACTTCACTTTATTATTTAAATAATCCTTTTTGATTTTGTCACTTCACTTTATTATTTAAATAATCCTCTTTGAATTTTTCACTTCACTTTATTATTTAAATAATTTATTCTTTGCAAGCACTTTTACTTCTTTGACATTTTGGGGCTTCAATCCAACATATGAGGGTCCTCCAAATTCATAAGGCCATAACTCTCAAACCGTGAGGAGTTATGTGACGTTCCTCATACCACCAGAAATGGCATGACATGTACTATCCATATAGAATAGTATTACATACAAATATATCAAACACATACCATTATACATCAAACAAACTTGAGTCCATTACCCAAACCTAGGTTTTCCAACTTCACATGGCCATAACTCTCTAACCTTGAGGAGTTATGTGATGTTCCACATACCACCGGAAATAGAATGACATGTAATACCCATATAGAGTAGTCTTACCTTCAAATATATTAAAACTCATACTATTATACATCAAACAAACTTGGGTCCATTACCCAAACCTTTGTGCTACCAGAATTCGCTACCAGACTTTCTTCAAGGGTTGAAATCAATCATTAAGGTTTGACATCAATATACAATATCACTCTCCAATGGTTGACATCAATGACAACAAATAATCCATACCAACTCTCCATCAACCTAAGCCAACTGTCTGACAATATCCCCCTTTGGCATTGATGGAAACACCAAAATTGATGGAAACACTTAGTCATGATAACATTCATGCTTATACTCCTCATCAATGTTTCTATCTCTCCCCCTTTGACATAAATGACAAAGGGTATCTCCCTTTGGGGCTTCTCCCCCTGCTGAACTGTCCTTGGGTTTCTCCCCCTGTCTACATGCCTCTATGCTCTCTCTCCAAGCATTTCTATCCTGGATCTGATAAATCTCTCCTCCTTTGTCATCAATGGAAAATGTATCTTTCCATCCGGGGCTACTCCCCCTAACTGAACTATCCTTGGGGATACTCCCCCTGACTGAAATCTTCCTGAAACTGATCTCTCAACCTGAATTTTCCTATTTATGGTGCTTCCTCATGTACATCTAAGACATATAAGATAATAATTCAAAAGAATTCATTTTGGAGTAGAAATTAATATTAGTCTCTGGAAAAGATACTCAAAGGCTTCCCGTGTAAGCGGTTTTGTAAATATGTCTGCCACTTATTCTTTTTTGCCCACATATTCAACTCCAATGTTCTTCTCTACAACTTGTTCCCATATAAAGTGATACTTGTTTGGAATGTGCTTCATCTTAGAGTGCATCACCAGGTTCTTTGAGATACTGATGGTGCTTGTATTATCACAATAGATTGGAATGGGTTCATCATACTCAACCTGTATATCTATCAAAGTTTGTTTCATCCATAGAACCTGTGTGCAACATGCTTCTGCTGCAATATACTCCGCCTCAGCTGTAGATAAGGATACTAATGATTTTTTCTTGCTTAGCCAATATACTAAACACTCACCCAAGTAGAACGCTGCTCCACTGGTACTTTGTCGATCATCAATGCAACCTGCCCAATCTGCATCTGTGTAGGCAATAAGTGATAGATCCTTTCCTTTTGGATACCATAATCCAAACTCTTATGTTCCTTTGAGATATCTGAAAATCCTTTTTACTGCTAACACATGTGATTCCTTTGGTGCTGCTTGAAATCATGCCACCCTTCTAACTGCCTGCATTACATCTGGTCTGGATGTTGTCACATATAGTAAGCTACCAATCATTGACCTGTATTTCCTTTGGTCTGTAGACTTTGAATCATCATATTTTCTCAACTTGCAACTGGTTTTCCTAGGAGTGGTAACTGATTTGCAATCTTCCATTTCGAACCTCTTTAGTATTTCTCTAATATACTTAGTTTGAGAAATAAAAATTCCTTGGTTGCTTTGACATATCTGATGACCCAAAAATATGACAGTTTTCCAATTAATGACATTTAAAATTCATTCTGCATATCCTTTGAAATTTCTGGCTTAACCTGTCATTAGTACTTCCAAAAAATATATCATCAACATAAATTTCAAATAATAAAATACTACCTTGAGTTACCTTGATGTAGAGGTTGTTGTATGTGCTTCATTTCCATAGTTAGTAGGGAGTTTTGTCATTGTTGTTTTTGAGCATTACTCTGTTTTGAATGTGAACTGGTGTATTCACTACATGTGTCCAAAAAATATCTGTCAATTTGGAATCCATTAGCATTGTTCGAGCCATTTCCTATGTAATTATCATCCATTATGATAATGTTCCTTTGTCTCTGAACCACTCTTTGAACCAATCTATGAATCCATGCTCTAGTCCATACTGTCCAAGACTCTACTTGCGCAACTGTCCATAATGCTAACCCATTTATCACTATACTATCATGAAGTCTTGATTAATCCATCAAATTGTACTTCTACTAACTGACAGCTCTGGATCTGCCTTCTCAAACTCTTCAAGCTGCTCGAAGGATGGTTCTTTGTTCTATCATAGCTATCACATAGAATCACCCTGTCTAATATTCATATTACTTGGGAGTCTCTAAGCCAGATGGCTCAGAACAATTCCTTCTCTGATGTGTATTCATCATAATCTTCATTGGTAGATTCATCATCATCTTCATTGGTAGATTCATCATCTCTCCGAGATTTGACTTCTTTCTTTCTATCCATGGATTCATATTTTAATACAATGCCTAAAAGTACAATCTCTTGAACCTGTTCCTTATTTACTTGTCCTTCTTTTCTTTCAGTTATTTTCCAAACCTTTCTGTATCTGACATCTTTCTTTTTCTTTGTAGAATTTTCTTCATCTCATTTTATTGCCAATCTTGCGATCTTTGAGACCTAGTCTTTGTTCACCTGTTCTTCATGTTTTCTTATCCATACTTTCTTATATCTGATATCAATGTTCTCTTTCATGGAAGTATCGATCATGCTTCTACAATCACTATCTATGTGTCCATAATTATGACATTTGTAACATTCAATGTTACGTGGGGCCACATATGCACTTCTTGCTTGAACATTTCTTTTATAATCCTTGCAATCTRCAACCTTATGTCMAAAATTAGTACAATAAAAAMAATGRCCATAAAAKAAATTTGCATACCTGGGAGTGAATGATCTTCTTTGTGGTGTAGTCCCTCTGAATTTCTGCCTTGACTGATCATGATCATGATTGAAACTTCTTTGTGGCTTGAACATGAATGGTCTTGTTGAAGATGTATCTTCAATAGCTTTCTTAGATTCTGGTTGACCATGATTCCTTCCTTTGAGTACTTCTACATAACTCTTTCTATTTTTTTCATTCTTCTTTTATAGAAACCTTGAGTGCTTCTCTTCATTCTCTATAACTGATGTGGATGTTTCTGTCTCTTCAATATTCTTGTTGAGCTTGACGATTTTACTTCTCAATGTGACAACTTCTTCTTCAAGCTTCTCAACCTCTTCTTCTTTCTTCATTATCTGAGACTTCATGACTTATTTTGGTCTTTTCACTTCTTCAAGCTGAATTTTTAAAGTGATTATTTCTTCTTCAAGTCCTTTCTCTTCTTGACCAAACTCTGCCTCAAGCTGGTTTAGATAGTTAGTTCTTTCCTTAAGATGATCTGTCAATATCTTCTCTCTCATTT
>JZKD02S1609022.1:428214-459570 GCA_000966675.3 Picea glauca
CTACAAAATAAGAAAGATTCAGGTCGACCCTAATGACAAAAGGCAGTGTCACAACAAGTATAAATAGACATTGAAGATACATCATTTTATCATCCAAACAAGTGTGATGGAGCTATCATAAGTGGGTCTTCATTTGTGCTAGGAGTATCTATGGAGTTTAGCGTGGAGCAAGTATGAGGTGGCAAAGTCTGAAAGGACCGAAAGTTTCAGAATCACAAAAAACATAGTGTTTTGTGGCGTACACGGGCTATCAATGTATCAGGGTGTGTACATACGCAAGCTATCAGTGTAGTAGGGTGCATACATATGTGGGATATCGGTATAACATGTAGCGTACATGAGAAAAGGCTTGGGAAAGAAGGCACATCTTGGCATCTGGTTTAGGTTTCTGAGTATGGTTATGTTCCAGTGATCATATTATCAATGATATGGTGATGTAAGGTTTATTATCTTTTGCATACTCTTGGGTGGAAGGAAGGGGAAATGATAGAGGGTTTAACCCCCTCTTTATCTTGGAGGATTGTATCTTCCCTTGGAGGTTTATCCCTCCCTTGAACTTGGAAGCTGTAGCTTCCCTTGGAAGTCATTACTTTCTTTGAACAATAACTATTGAGTATTTCTCATATATTGCGCATGGTGTATTGTGGTGTATTGGTGTAACTCTTCTACTATTGTTCATTGCTCATTGGATATAATTGAATATATAATCTGGTTGAAGTATAAGTTGGAAAAGTTTTTTAAATTGTAATTTATACCGATTCACCCCCCTCTCAGTATCAACAGTGGCAACACCAACCTTGTGAGTGCTAGCCCTGTGCTAGACTCTTTCTCTTATGTGACCATGGGCTGTGACCGTGGGTCAACTCTTCATAACTTCAGGCTTTGGAAATATCGCAACCTCCACCTTGATTTCCTTCCGAAACACTTTTCTTTGATTTCACAGATCTCTGCCACGTGTCCCCCTGGATCTGACGGTCCAACTGTACTTTAGATTTTGCAACTTCGTGAATATTTCACTCACTCCACACCCAAATATTATATACTTTTATCTACTATATTTTCTAATCCATTGCCATGTGTCTCCTTGCAGCCAACGATTTGGATCACTTCATGAATTCATGACTTCAGCGATCCTGCTTCTCAACACTTCAAAACACTTTGAACTACGAAATGCCGAAACACTCACGATTATCCTCCATGTAGCTTTCCCCAGATATGACAGTCTGGAATGATTCCAATCTCTCGTGGACGAATCTCTCTTGTTAACCTCAGGAAACCTTAAATGATTCCTTCCTTTGAATATTTATCGCTTCTCTCCCTCCTGAGCTTCGTTCTTTCTTGAACTTTTTCCTCTTTAGAATGCTCTCTTCGACACTTAGTTGAAACTTCAGCATGTGCATGCCTTGTAACAATTATTCCTCCATAACGTAGCTTCTCTATGGATAGTTTTCACTACCCTTCTTGAGATTTTGAGTCAAAAGGCTCTGCCACGCACTCCATGTGGACAAACTTCCTTCAATCTTGATTTTGAAGGCCGACTGTGCACTCCTTGCAACAGTTCTTCAAGGCTCAACTGTTCTTCCTGAACAATACAAAATTGAGCGAGGTTCCACCTACTCGCAGTATCAAGATATATTTGTTGAACTTTCTGAGTCAAGGCAGACTCTGTCATGCACACCTTGCAGACACCATGCACTCCTTTCACACATAAGTTTCGCGTTATCTCTTCTGAGATTTTGAGTCAAAACATAATTTTTTAACGCACGCTTTGTGGACACTTATGCACTCCTTGCAATCGCTTGTAGAAGAGAAACAATTGAAAGTTATATAAATCCTCACAGATCCATACATTCAACTATGGAAATTCATTCATAACATAAGAACAAGAAATAACAAAGAATTGAAAATAAAAAAAATGTCTGCCATTCATTCATTCAGATAGACATAACACCACCAACATTTGGGACAATGCTCCTCTGTTATATTCATTCAAATGATATATATACATGGGTTCATACAATACTCTGATAAGCTTCAACAACAACTATCAACAACTATCACAATAACTTCAACAACCTCCTCTGGGCAACAATACAAAGCTTTATACAAGAGGAGCTCTTCGAGCCTTTCCCTCCAAATACTCTAGAGCTATTCTATCGAAATAAAAGCATTCAACTACTTAGGATTTATTACAATAAATATTTGTTACAGATAGATAAGATCAAACACATCGAATTTGTATTGCACTCAACTTCATTAAAACAAAAATACATTCTGCAATGATCTCAAGTGATCATCCAACTCCAAAACATTAAAGATGTTCTTTAATTACAATCCTTTCAAAATATTTACGTGATAATCTTTCTTTAAAATTTAAAATTCACTTCAAATGTGCGCTAGGCGCTTAGCTGTCCTCCATTCATGCTTTGCTGGTGATGCTCCTGCATCATACTCCCCTCGCTGAAAAATTCATGGACTCCTGTCCATGAGCTCCTGCATTGACCTTCTATGCTTTTGGATATCCGCTTCACTTAGCCAACTGACATCCTTTATTGGTTTTCCTTTCCACTTTACTAAGTACTCAAAATATGATTTCCTTCTGGTCTTCTTGCTAATTCGCTGATCTACGATTTTCTCCATTTGCGACTTTTCTGCTACAAGTATCTAATTTTTCCACTGGATCTCTTTCTGATCTCCTCATCCTCTGGTTCCATCTTCCTTGTAAGGATACAGGTCTGTAATGTTGAATATGGGTGATATACCCACATCTTCTTGCAATTCTACCTCATAAGCATTCTCACCATTTTTTCATAGGATCTTGCACGATCCTATCTTCTTCAACTTTAGTTTATTAAATGTTCTCTATGGGAACCTCTCCTTCCTAAGATGTGATAGAACTTGATATCCTACTTCAAATTGAAGTTTCCTCCTATGTTGATCAACTTTTCATTTATATTCACTGCTGCTCCTCTTCAACTGCTCCTTGATCTGATTATGAAGCTCCTGCATTTCTGCAGCGAAGTCTTTGGCTCCAACGCTTCTAAATTCACTCTGCTCTAGGTCTCTTAACTATGACACTCCTCTCAGATTCATTCCATATACTATCTGGAATGGAATCTTTCCGGTACTTCTGTTTACTGAGTCATTGTATGCAAACTCTGCTTGTGCTAGAATATGATCCCATTGACTATGATGTTCAGTGACCAAACTCCTCAGCAAATCTCCTAAACTCCGATTCACCACCTCAGCCTATCCATCCATCAGAGGGAGATATGCATAACTAAAGGATATTTATGTTCCCATATTCTTCCACAATGTCCTCTAGAAATGACCAACAAATTTGGTATCCCTATCTAAAACAATACTCCTCGGAATCCCATGAAGTCTCACAACCTCCTTGAAAAACAAGTTAGCAATGTGCATTGCATCACTGGTCTTCTGGCGTGGGATAAAGTGTGTCATATTTGAAAACCTATCAACTACCAAAAATATGGAATCACTCCCCCTTTGTGTTCTTGACAATCCCAACACAAAATCCATGCTTATTGCATCCCAAGGCCTCTATGGAATAGACAATGGTTGATACAACCCAATATTTTGTCTCTTCCCCTTTACATATTGACAAATATTACATTTTTTCACAAAATTATTCACCTCTGCCCTCATACCTGGCCAATAGTACAAACTGTTCAGTTGTGCAAATGTTTTTTCATGGCCGAAATGTCCGACTAGACCTCCACTATGCTTTTCCATCAACAAATTTCCTCTCATCGAGCATTTTGGTATGCCCAACTGGCACCCTTTAAACAAAAACCCATCCCGAATCAGGTATTCTCCCCACTGGCTTCTGTCTCTGAGCACATGATTTTCACACACTTCATATGCTTCCTTGAAATCTGGATCATCACAATACATTTCCTTAAGGTGTTCAAACCCCAAGGTTTTCACTTGAAATTCCTGTAGAATCAAACATCTCCTGCTCAATGCATCAACAACCTTGTTAGCATGACCATAAATATGTTCAGTGACAAAAGTGAAATTTTACATAAATTCTATCCACTTAGCATGCCTTTGATTTAACTTCTCCTGTCGGGTTATGAATTGTAAATCTTGATTACCGCTATACAAAACAAACTCTTTCATAACAAGGTAGTGCCTCCATTTCTTCAAGGCTTGAATTATAGCATATAAATATTTATCATATGTGGAGTAATTTTTATTAGTATCATTCATATTCTCACTAAAATACACAACATGCCTATTATCTTGGCTCAAGACCACTCCAATTACAACTCCACTTACATCACATCTCACTTGAAATGTCTTCCCAAAATCTGGCAAGACCAAAATCAATTGTTCTGTTATCCTTTCCTTCAATATATTGAATATTTCTTAGCCTCTTCTATCCATTTGAAATAATTGTGTATTTTCTTCATCACATCCATCATTTGTGCACCGATTTCACTGAAGTTTCTGATGAACTTCTGATAGAAACTTGCTAATCCATAGAAGTTTCTCACCTCAAATATGCTCCTTGGTGACGACCATTATATGATTTCTCTCACCTTCTTGGGATACATCTTCAATTCATTTGAAGAGATCACAAAACCCAAGTAAATGAGTTCTGTATTCATAAAAGAAGATTTCTTTAAATTTATCAACAACTTCTCCTGCTGCAACCTCCTCATCACTAATGTTAAGTGCCTCAAATGCTCTTCTTTAGTTTTACTAAAGACTAGTATATCATCCAAATATACAATCAAAAACTTACCAATGAAATATTTTAATACCTCATTCATCAACCTCATAAAATTACTTAGTGCATTCGTTAAGACAAACGACATAACAAGCCACTCATACAATCCCTCATTTGTCTTGAAGGCTGTTTTCCACTCATCACCTTCTCTCATCCTTATCTAGTGATATCCACTTTTCAAATCTATCTTTGAAAAACAATTCGCTCCACTTAGAAAATCAATTAAGTCATCCATCCTTGGCAATGGAAATCTGTGCCTAATGGTGATTTTGTTTATGGCTCTTGAGTCTATACACATTCTCCATCCTCCATCCTTATTTAGACTCAACACATTAGGTACTGCGCATGGACTCAAGCTTTCTCTGACCAAACCTTTGTCTAACAAATCCTGAACCTGTCTCTTTACCTCCTCTTTATCTTGAGGTGTCAATCTGTACACTACTTTGTTCGGAAGTCTTGATCCTGGTATCAATTCAATGTGATGGCTGATACTTCTGATAGGTGGCAATGAGCTTGGCAATTCATCCACTACTATGTCAACAAAATTCTCCAATAGTTCCCGAATTTCCTCAGGAAGATCCTCCATAGAAGTACTTGTAAGATCAATTTCGGCTTCCTCACTACAACAAACTACATCTCCTATTCCTTCTTAACTTTACTCAGGAGTTCCTTCCCACTCATGAGAAGTATGCTCGTGCTGGATTCTTCCTTCACTTTATTTTCCTCAATTGGTACCAACATGTGTGTCCTACCACTCTTCTCCAAAGTATAAGTATTTATCCTCCCATCATGAATGCAATTCATGTCACACTACCATGGTATTCCCAAAAAATAATGACATACCTCCATGGGAATCACATCACATAAAGTTTCATCTCTATATCCCCCTATTTTAAAATTAACAAGGCATTGTTTCGTTATTGTTACCTGATGACATTTCTACAACCATGAGACTTTATAAGGCATTGAATGTGTAGTTGTCTCCAGCTCCAACTTCTCCACCATCTCCATGGATACTAAGTTATTAGTGCTCCCACTGTCAATTATCACCTTGCATACTCTGTCTTTAGTCTTGCAAGCTGTCCTGAACAAACTGTTCCTATGTACTGGCTTTTCAACCTTTGGCTTTGGCTTTAAGAGAACCTTCTTCATCATTAAAGATATCCCATATTCTTCTCCTTCTGCTTCAACATTTCACGTCTGTGCTTCCGAAATGTGAGCTTCACCTCCTTCTTTCTTTCTCTTGGGGAATTCCCAAGACATGTGTCTTGTCTTTCCACAAGCATAACACCTTAATTCTCCTCCTCTACCTCTTCCTTTTCCTCTAGGAAAATAGTTTCTACCACCACTATGTCTCCATTGAGAACTTCCTCCTCTTTCAAAGTGATTATGTGGTTTCTTAGTCTCACCTTTGCCTCTACTTGGACTTCTTACTTTGCTTCGCTGACTCTACTTTCTAGCCAATTTTTCTTCTGCTTTCAGAGCAATCTGATAAGCATCCTCCACTGTCCTTACTTCCATCATACTGATTTCATCCTGGATTTCATATCTGAGGCCGTTGATATACCTGGAAACTTTTTCCTCATCTCTCTCTCTTTGTCCAACCCTGATGTTTAGTCTATAAAACTCTTCTATGTACTATTTCACAGTCATTCCTTTTTGCTCAGGTTCTGCAATCTCCTAAAAATATTTATTTGGTAATCCTTGGGTATGAATTTCGCCTTTAGCTTGGCTACCATTCTGTCCCAGCTCTTAATCTTTCATTTTCCTTTGCTCCTTCTGTCAGCCTGTAGTTCATCCCACCATAGTGCTGCATGTCCTTTTAACCTGGTGACAACATGTTTCACCTTTTTCTCCTCATCGACATATTCATAGTCAAAATAATTGTCCATTGCTCATATCTAATCAAACAATTATTCAACGCCCAAATTTACCTTCATACGTTGGGATGTATATCTTTTCCCTAGCTCCCAACTTGACAATGACTCTCAACAAGTTTTGTTATGCAACATCCTCTGTTGCAACTTCCTCAACTTCCACTTCTTCATTCTTTTCATCACTAATGTCTCCAGCATCAGGTGCTCTCCTTTGCGCTGTTTCCATGCCATCCAATCTTTCTCTGAGTTCTCCCATCTCTCTTTCCATATCTCTATTTTCTACAGGTGGCTCCACACGTCTCCTAGGAGA
Organism: Picea glauca; assembly: GCA_000966675.3. Lineage (NCBI taxonomy): Eukaryota > Viridiplantae > Streptophyta > Pinopsida > Pinales > Pinaceae > Picea > Picea glauca. Next base: position 435,158 of record JZKD02S1609022.1, read on the forward strand.
CATTGTGCTAATATATTTGATACCACTGATGATATCAGGCTACTCCTTTATCTCCTCTCTCTACATAAATCAATTTCATGAGCTTTGATATGACTCGGTGCAGACCCCCCTACCCTCCCGGGGAATCTGCGACCTCCCGGTATTGGATCTTCAAATTATTTGAACCAAATTGGTTCTTTGGGCCTTCAACAGACCTTGATCAATTAATCCATAGGCCCATTTGATGTTACTTGCAGGTTCTAGTTACCTACAACTTCGCTTTTGGGTGCTTGTGGCAACACCAACCTTGCAAGCGCTAGATTCTTTCTCCTATGTGACCACGGGCTGTGATCATTGGTCAACTCTTCGTAACTTTGAGCTTCAAAAATATCATGACCTCCACCTTGATTTCCTTCCAAAACACTTTTCTCCGAATTCGCGTATCTCTTCCGCGTGTCCCCCTGAATCTAATGGTCCAACTGTACTTCATATTTCACAATTTCATGAATATTTCACTCACTCCACACCCAAATCTTTCAGACTTCTATCTATTGGATTTTCTAATCCACTGCCATGTGTCTCCTCGCAACCAATGGTTTGGATCACTTCATAACTTCATGACTTTGGAAATCCTGCTTCTCAACACTTCAAAACACTCTGAACTCTGAAATGCTGAAACACTCACGACTATCCTCTGAGCACACTTTCCCCAGATATGATGGTTTGGAATGATCCCAATCCCTCCTGGACAGATCTTTATCATTAACCTCAAGAAACCTTAAAGGATTCCTTCTTTTGAAGATTTCTCTCCACTCTCCCTCGTAAGCTTCATTCTTTCTTGAACTTTTGCCTCCTTAGAATGCTCTCTTCGACACTTATTTGAAACTTCAGCCTATGCACGCCTTGAAACATGTATTCCTCCACAAATTAGATTCTCTTTGGATGGTTTTCACTACCCTTCTCGATATTTTGAGTCAAAAGGCTCCGCCGTTCACTCCTTGTGGACAAAATTCCTCCAATCTTGATTTTGAAGGCCGACTGTGCACTCCTTGCAACAGTTCTTCAAGGATCAATTGTTCCTCCTGAACAATACGAAATTGAGCGAGATTCCTCCTACTCGCACTCTCAAGATATCTTTGCTGAAATTTTTGAGTCAAGGCAGATTCTGTCACACACACCTTGTGGACATTATGCACTCATTACACACATAAGTTTCATGTTATCTCTTCTGAGATTTTGATTCAAAATAGACTTTGTCAACGCACATCTTGCAGACACTTATGTACTCCTTTCACTTTCTTGTAGAAGAGAAACAATTGAAACTTATCTAGATCCTCACATATCCATACATTCAACTATGGAAATGCATTCATAACATAAGAACAAGAAATAACAGAGAATTGAAAATAAACAGAAAGTCTACCATTCATTCATTCAGATAGACATAAAAACACCAACATTTGGGATAAATCTTGATGCAGGAGCATCACCCACGTCAAGCGAGCCAGCGCGAAAGCAGGAGACAGCTGGATAAGCCAACACAAATATTTTTTTTGAAAGCACCTTGATATTGTTGTGCAAACATTAATGTGTTGACTTGATGAAGCGCACTTTGTATATGTAAACGGACCTTGAGCAGATAGCTCACGTCCTTAGGTAGATGAGGCATTTAATAGATTTAATGAAAGTAGATAGAATATTTAATTTAGATTTGATAGCGTAGAGCTCGAGAGGGAAATGGGATATAGACACCCTCCTTTGTACATTGTAATATAAGTTGAGAGCATTCAGAAGAGAAGAGAATGCAGAGAGGTGTATGAAGAACACTCATGTATAGATATTGAATTAATAGAAGAAAGCTTTGATTCAATTTCATGAGAATTCCTGCAAGGAGTGCAGTTGAATCGTCCGCAAGGAGTGCGTTGACAGCAGGGTTCAAGTAGAGAGAACTTTTGTCCTAAGTTCGTAGAAGTGCAGGTTTGGCACCAGAGCCGTGCAAGGCATGCGCAGGCTAGACGAAGTCTCAGAGTTGCAATTTTGAGCAAAGGGACTTAAAGATTTCTGCTGCAGGAGTGCGCAGAATCGAAGACTTCGACGCTTAGTCGCGCTTGAAGATTTGCCAGAAAGGGTGCATGCAAAAGTTTCTTTCTGAGGGAGTTGAAGTCATGGAAGCTCAGGAGGAATAGGCCTTCAAAGTTTGTTGAAGGGTAGCGGAGAGAAATTGCGTGAGCTGGTTGAAGAAAAGCATCGCAGATTTGTGAACAAGTCTTCGTAGGGGAGACACTCCGTCATTTCGAGAATTGCAAAGGAAGAGATAGACGGTCAGTATTCTCCGTGGAGAATCTGTGATTTTCGGTGAATCGTTGGATCTCTCGGAGTTACAGGAAGGCTACAGCATAGGAGTAGGAGAAGGTGCGAGCTTGGATGAGCAGGTTCTGTCGATCGGGATCATGAGAAGCAAAGGGTTCTACTCGTGGATCGACACATTGGGAGTTCGTAAGGTAGGACTCCAACTTTATGCAACAGAAGTCGCGAGAGTGCAAGGTGCGACATTTAGATAGCCACGTAAGTAGTGTGGATCACAGGTGATAGTGGATGACAGGTGGTAGAAGAAATCGGAGATTCGGCGTCTCGAGCATCGGGAGTCGACAGGGAGTTTATTAGAACTCACGAGTAGCAAATTTGCGAGGGAGCGAGATCGCGATTTCGGCACCTCGGCACATCGTGTGTCGGAGGTTGAAACTTTGAGAGTTGGTCATCGTGAGTGGCGAGACTGTGATAAGGGCAGAAGTCCCGATAAGCGGGAGTAGGTTAGCATTGACTGACACATCGGGTCTCGGGGATCCGAGAGCCCAATTGGTCAATAGAGAACTCGCGAAGCACGAAGTTCCGATCCTCCGAGTGTAGGAAGAGGATCGCAAGACGAGAACTGTGGGTGCAGATCTTTCGGTAGGGAGATAGGAGAACATTTACGTTCTTCGTGCCGAGAAGAGAGAGAAGGTCCTGGTGAAGTGGTCGTGCTCCGAGGAGTGCGAGCTGCGCCAAATCTCCTCTGTTATATTCATTAAAATGCTATATATACATGGGTTCATACAATACTCTAATAAGCTTCAACAACAAGTATCAACAACTATCACAATAACTTCAGCAACCTCCTCTGGGAAACAATACAAAGATTTATACAAGAGTGGCTCTTCAAGCCTTTCCCTCCAACTACTCTAGAGCTATCCTATCAAAATAAAAGAAGTCAAATACTTAGGATTTATTACAATAAAAATTTGTGACAGAAAGATAAGATCGAACACTTCAAATCTGTACTACACTCAGCTTCATTAAAATAAAAATACATTCTGCAATGATCTCGGGCGATCATCCAACTCCAAAACATTAAAGATGTTCTTTAATTACAATCCTTTCAAAATATTTGCGTGATACACTTTAAAATTTAAAATTCACTTCAAAATGTGCGCTAGGTGCTTAGCTGTCCTCCATTCGTGCTTTGTTGGCGATGCTCCTGCATCACATTGTTGAGTTTGAATTGTCTAATTTAGTCTAAATGACTCAAAATGATAAATTATTAAATTTAATGAATACTCTAATTCTCTCTTCTATGGAAAATATAGTGACCACCGATAAAACCACTCTTTAGTCTATTATAAAATTCTTGCAAGTTTCAAAAGACAAAGTAGCACTGCTGCAAACTCAGACTTGAATTCTTCACAATGCACTTGAGTGAAAGAATATTTGAAAACATTCTGAACTATTCCTTGTTTAGAACAACACTCTTTCGAAGAACATGATGATATTGATTTAAATCAAGAACCAGTAAAGAAGAAACTCAGTGAGAGAGCTTCATATATGAATGCATACGAAGTTCAACTTCCTCTTTCCAAGCCAATTATCAGGACTTAGGAATAAATCATAGTCAATAATCATAAAAAAATTATTAGATATGAAAAGGAAGTCACCTTTCATATGCTATATTATACTAAAACGATCCAGTTCTAGAGTGCTAGATTGATGCAAGAAGGTTCATATTCACTTACTCTAGTTCAAGAGAAAATACCAAAATTCCAACATTATCATCAAGTTGGTCATATGGAAGGTCAATGTTTCTATATTCATCCTTGAGAGAATTGTAGAAAGAAAAATCATCCTTCAAATAGATGTTATAACCACAAGAAATATTCAAGAGTAAAGAACCACTAAGGGTGGATGACTTCTTGGTGATGGTCATCAATATCCAATAAGATATCTAAGTCATACTGTAGAATTCACTCTTGAGTATTAATTCATATTGTAGTGGAAATTTTTTCATCTTATCACTTTGTCATCTAGGTGGACATTGGTGTTCATCCACCTGTTCCATTAGCTCAAATTATAGTTTCCAGCTTGGCAATTTTTCTACAGTTTTTTGGGTCCCAAACTTTTGGGGATGTTTTGAGGCCCTAAATGAGATTTTTTTTTGACTTGGCAACACCAAATAAATTGTATTGGGCTATTCAAAATATTTACTCCTCAACTAGACCTTTCCGATGGGGTACTAAGTTTCATAAATGGAGATCGTATGCAAAATTTGTTCCCCCAGGAAGTTGATGTATCAACTACCCCCATTGAGGCCCACAAACCTTTTGGCGTTTCATATTCCGTGATTATGGTTTTCAATGTTTAGGGTTTTATCAGTTATTCTTTATGTTAAAAAGGCATTTGGAGCCTCATTGTAATCAACTTATTGTGAATGAGTGTAACCGACACATCTCTCTTCAAAGGTAAGCTACCACCATTTTAGCTAGCTTGTGTTCTTTGAATTTTAGAGTCTTTTGTATTCCAAACATTCATTAATAGAATCTGAGTTTTACTGTATTACTGTGTTCCTTTCCATATCTCTATGTATCTCCTTGTTATATCTCTGTTATATTTATTCCTTCATTTCGTTCTCAAAATAATATGGATCAGTGCTATCAAAGAAGTTTGCTCCTTGTCATTATTAGTGCATGTCCCCGACAAGGTCATGGTATAGAGAGTTGGGTATTGATCATGTTTCTATTGAGGAAAAATTCTCTCACCCACCTAGGAAACCTCCCATGGTGGAAGAAAAGAGGGATGACGGATAAATAAATCGTATCGAATTTTTTCTTGAGGAAGCCCTCACGTGACAAAGGAACAAGATGATGGATAATTTCTCCCAGTTGCTTCGATGACTGTTGATAGCAATGAAGGAATATTGAAAAATAAATCACTTCATAGGTGTGATTCCCTTAAAGGCACAAGTTAAATTTGAAATTCCTTTATTTGAATTCCAGATAGACATCAACACTTTGGAAAAACGGTTAAGTCTACGAGAGGGTTATTTCTTTGTCCAAAATTTTTCCAACAGTGAAAAAATCACCTTTTCTCTCTTTAAGGCCCTTCCCTATGTCAGAGATTGGTGGGATACTTACTGTGAGCAACATGTCAAGGATGAGTCTACAATTTTTTGGCCAGGACCCATTTGGGTGGATTTTGTTGATGCACTCAAGGAACAATATTACCTTGTTGAAAACTATGACGACCAATACAAGAGATGGATAACATTGCATCAAGAGAGGGGGAAATAGTGATAGAGTTCAAAAATACCTTCCATACCTTGCACATCAATTTGGGTATCAAATACTCCGAATGAAATCTAGTTCTAAAATACCATGGGGCTCTACACAGGTACATCCAAACCAAAATAGAGCTTTTGGAAATCTTGTCATTGGGATCCGCTTATCGATATGTTGTTAAAATCGAGAAGAAATTTAAGCAACATAACAAGTGAAAGTTTGGGACTGAAAATATACAACAACCAAAGTATGGTAAGTGTAATACCCCAATTTTGAGACCCCATATTAAATAATGTATTTTGTTATTTTTTTAAAGGCCAGAGTGCCCAAATAATTAAAAGACATCGGAGTTCCTATGAAATGTAAGTTTGTGATCATTATTAATAATAAAATACATCACTGACTACTAGATGGACAAGGACAAGAGTTATAGGGGCTATAATTCCATGAGAGATGGGGATTAAGGGGATAAGTCATTTTATTATATTTTATTTACCCATAATTGTTTTAATTGAGAGAAGTGGTTACATGAGATTCTTGGGGAAGGCCATGTGGTTATTGATTTTCAAGTAAATATATAAACCCATATTTAGGCTATTTGAGGGTTCACTCATTGTTTATTTTTCACACTCTTCATTCTGTTCACTCTCCATTCACTCTTTCACTCATTCATTATTCCTCACTCATTCTTGATCTTGGCTTGGGGAGGGAAAAATGAATTGTTGGGAGAGAAGCCATTGTTGGTTGGAAGTAATGATTGTTGGTGTGTTACAACCATGAATTAATTCCTGCATGTTTGAGATGTAGTGGCACGTGTTAATTTTTGTTCACATATGTGAATCTTGAGAGTCACAGCATGGAGATTCTTGACTAGATGCATTGGAGCCCTAGAAATAAATGGACAACTTGAGGGAATGCATGACAATGAAGGGGGTTTATTTTCTTTGGGTGGTGTAGGTTGGAGAGAAGAGAGATGGTGTATTTTGGATTGTTGTGTGTTGAGAAATATATTAGAGCTAAGTGTTGAATGGATCAGGAAGTTGAGTGTCATCCTATAACCCATCCTTGTGGATTCATAGCCTTGGCTCGGGGGTGACATTATTGTTGAGACTTGGAACAACAATGTCTATGGTTGGGTGGAATCTCCTTGGTATGTAGCCAATTGCAGATTGAATTTGTTTAAGATAAGTTCCCTTTGTCATGGTTTCTTTTTTTTGTTTGTATATATATTTCTGCTATGTGTTGTTCCTGAGATTGATTTTAAGGCTCAAATAATAATGTCAAGCATCAAATATTTTAAATGAAGTGTTTTTATGAGTTCTTTTTTCTACCTTCAATTTTCTGAGAAACAATCTTTAAATGAAATTAATGATAAGACAACACAGAGGATGCATCTCATTATCTGAGTCACAATTATAATGTCAAATGGTGTAGAAACGATTTACAAAACTGTTAAAAAAAATTCATGTATCAATTACAGATAAGTCTCACCTTGTTTGCAGTAGAATAAAAGTAGAAGATTCACCCTTGAGAGGAGATAAAAATGCAGTAATTCACACATGTCACAGGTCTGGTTTTACTCACAGTAATATCAGAGGAAAAGTTGTTACTGAATGAACTTCTGATATACTATGATCACAATAGATGTAATACTAAATTGTAATCATTCACTTTTCAAGAACTACATAAATAAATTTAGAGAGATGGAAACACAGAGGAAACACATAACTCAAATTGAACGAAAATTAGAATATCTGTCTGCACTTGTATTGATATTCAAATTTTTTTTCTCCTTTCCATTCAGCAAGAAGCCCCCCCTAATAGATATAAAATCTATCTATTTATACAAAAATTGTCTCAACTGAAAACTGTTGGACTTCCCACAGTATCTACCTAAAAATAGAATACAGTTCGAATGAAATAACAACATGCAACTATTGTTGAGTTTTTATTTGATGTGCTGGTGCTTCATATATCTCTCCATTTGCTCAGAGATGCATTCATTTTTGTTCTTTTAAGTGGGTACACATGTCCATTAAGGCCACCAAAATCATTGGCTTACTATCTTTTCCATCTAATTCCGTTTCCATATGTCCCTTCAAATGCATTTACTGGGATAAAGGATTGCAGGTAGCTTAGCGCTGACTTGTTATGGGATGGCTAACAGTTATGGGGAAAAGTATCTGTTCATGAATAGGATGACGTGGGGACAAGTGTCCAATAAGGAGGTGGGATGAGTGGATGCAAGAATGTAGGTGGCAAGGATAGACGGGGTAAGTGATGTGTAGAGATATGAGAAGTGTAGGTGATGAGGCAGGAGAGGGAGAGTACTAGTGGAGAAAGTGGATGTTTTGTATGTTCTTTCATTTGCTCCCAACTACACTCTCTTTTCTCTGTTCATTGAATTGTGTGCACATGTCCATCAATGCTACCACAAATCTCATAGGCTCAAGCTTCTCATTTAATTCAAAAGAGAAGATATTCTTTTGTATTTGTGGCAACTTCTCCTGGATCCTGCTCACTTCTTGGACTATGATCTAATACTGTAAACTTGGATTTACCAACAATTCATTAATTTTGAGTAAATTGATCTGGTTCATCTGTTGGATGGCCGACTGAATATTTTCCTTGTTCTTTCTGGAACTTTGTTGGTTCATTTCTATTTCAATATTCCCCAATGACTCTGAGATATTATTTCCTTCAAATTCAATCAGTTTTATTTATTTATAGAAGATAATTCCTCCAGACAAGCCTCCTTTTTTTCTCTGGCAAGTTTCTTGCTTTTCTTGAGATTTGTTTCCCAGTCTTTCAGGGCCATTTATCCCCTTACTTGTTCAAAATGTGAGAAAGGGGAGAGACTAGGGATAATAGCTTTCTACCTCCATATGATAAATTTCTGAAACTTAGACCTAGCTGCGTAAGCCTCTTTTTCCTTAACATAAATACTTTTCAGAGAAATATTTATTGCTTGATAACATTTCTGAATAACATCTACCTTTTGCTATAACTCCTGTTGGACAACTTCTAGCTTCTTATTGATTTACGATGATTGTGTTTTGAAGGAAGTAATATCTATTGTTGTGTTCTCTGTTTGGGCCAATTTGTCCCGCAACTATTCAATCAATTTGTACCATTGAGTAATCAAACCTTTTCTAGTCTGTGAACTCTGGTAGATCAACTCAAGATTATCCTGTAACTGATTCATTTGATACTGATGACTATCCTGGATTTGTTCAATGTCTTGATTCATCCTGTTTCTAACAGTTTGTTTTGTATTATGTATCTCATTCTGAAAATTCTCTACCAAGAGAGATTTTTGTTGCAGTTGTTTGGTTAAATTGTCCACTGACCATTGATTGGCAGTGGAAAAATCCCCTAGTGAATCTGCAAATTTATTTGCAAACTTAGGATCATCTTGATCTTTCCCATCATACACCAATCTTTGCCTTTTAGTGACTACTACATCTTTTTGGTGAGATTCTCTTTTTACAATATCTTTTCATTTCTTGGTGAAAAAGAAACTTGAGGGAGACATCTCTTCAGGCAAGATAGGAGTAAGATCATCAACATGAATGAGCTCTGTTGTATTAGGATTTCCAAAACTGGTCTGTAAAGGGGTTAATGATGTGATAGGGGACATGATTTCTGTGGAATGTTCCTGACCTATTGTATTTGGGGTGCCAACAAGAGTAGCTGGCATTGAATGAGGAACAATTTTTCCTTGATTCATGAAAGCTTCAAACTGAGCTAATGATTGTGGATTAATTAGACCTAACAATGATTCTTTTATTTCTTGAAATAACTTTTCTGTACTTTTTGGTACTTCTTCAACTTTGTGATTAGTGGAGAAAATTGGCTTAGATCCTATGGGTTTCGCCTCCTGTGAAGAAGGCTTGGGTTTTGAATCTCCTTGCAATATCTTCGGTAAATTGTTTCGTTTATGCTTTTGAAATATGAGGAAACCAACTTATTTGTTAGGAGGTAGAGTTTGGAATATTCTTTGAACTTCTTCATAAGATCTAACTCCCCTGAACATCTCATCATAAGGATAATCCTCATGGATTTATCACTTCATGTTGTATTGAGACAAATGATTCTCCACTATATTATGTGGATAATGTTTCTTGAATTCAATGTCAACTAGCTTGACATCTTCCAGGGATGCAACCTCGACTTTAGAATGACCAAAATCTAACAATGTTAACATACCAACTTGAATAGGGAAAATCGACCATACCGTTTTCTGAGCTTCTTTCAATTCTTTGCTAATACCTCCTGCTACTGTTTGGTATGCCACTTCTCTGCATACCAGCCAGTCGGGTAAAAACTGTGGAAGGGTATGAGGAGGAATGAAAGAACCAAATAATCTAATGTAGGATAAATTCTCCTCAATAAACCAATATGCAATTGTTCATAAATTCCCCATAATATTTTCTGAAATCACGGGTGGAAGAAGGCCATATATAGCTATGTGAATAGGTACCACTACATTGTGACAAATTTCCTAAAAGAAATATTTATCATTTTCCTCCCATAATTTGGAGCGGTAGAAATGTATTGGCTCAGAACTAGCTGGGGTCCAACTCTAGTTCATCAAGAGGAATGGGGTCATGAAACAAATGACATACATAATATATGCTGCCATGTAAAAAGGAGCAGGTTTCCCTTTTGATTTTGATGATTGATACTCAACAAATTCCTTGGCCAAATTATCAGATAGCATTTTATCCTAATTGAAGGTATAACCCTCAACTACTTTATTCATTATGTCTACCCACTCAACTAAGAAATGTGCAGGGTTCATTTTCCCAAACAGACGATAGAGAATCATGGCTATATATAACATATGGGCATCTAAGGATGTTATTGAATATACACCATGGGCGTCGACTCTGAATTTTTTCGGATGTCCCCACCAGGTCTTGATTATATCATGACCCTTTTCTACCATATTGAGTGAATTATTTTCTCTCGAAATAGAGAAGAAATGCTGTATTGTAAGTATATTTGGGTGTAGGGGAAAGCTTATACATTACTTGTAGATTCTTAGGTCGAAAAGAGCTAACGATGATCTTCTGGTGGCTGATGATGCTTCTGGTTTGAATGTCGACATGTTCCAAAGCCCAATTTATCAAATCATTGTAGGATATAATTATAGGCCGTGTAACAATCTTATGCAGTTCTGACTATGCTACCAATATAAGCTTGGCTAAAAAGGACTCATTGTCTTCCTCGACCGAGTTGTCTGGACAATTGATAATTTCATGCTCTAATATATCATAAACCTGCTTCCAAGAATTAATGGTGTTCGTAACTCGTGGAGTTGTGTCTGATAGAACATCTGAGTTTGGATTGGAATCATCACCTGATGCATAAATCTTCTTTGCATATTTTTGTGGTGCCATAATCCTCAATAAAATAAAACTAGACTGCCTGTAACTAGAGAAGTCTATAATCTTTTTACTGAATGAAAAAATGCTAATAGAAAATGGTAAAACAACCTTGAAATTCAAATCATTTTATTCATAAAGTCTATCGGTCTTCGTATATATCTATTGACGAAGAATTTGTTAGAAACTTAATGGAATTTATTACCTAGTGATTTACAATCTTTATTGAAATCATTAACCATAATCAATCATAAATGTCATTAATACTTCGACAGTTCGACGTTCAGAAGCTTTGGATGTGACATGATGTAAATCTCTCGAAGTTCGAAATTGCAGAATTATTAATTAATAGTTAATCATAATTAACCTCTGTTATCAAATGTTTTATTAACTTTTTAAAACACTTTTTACTTTTTGTAATATTCATTAATTCAGAGCTTTGATACTTCAGTGGTTTGTGAACTTGGTCTTTGTTAAAACTCCCGAAGGAAAATATCCTGGAGTGACGTGGTAGAGATGACATCATTCTTGATGATGTGTCAAGAAACGAGAGGTTCCACGTGTCACTTGAAAACGTGTGAATCATCCAACAGAAATGTCAAAAATAAGTGCCACGTGTCAACCCAATAAAATATTTAAAAGACACATGTCTCATGACGCGTTTGTAAGTCCTTTAGGATTTATCATGTCTGACTATCTTCAAGACTTCAGAGTTTCAGGGTTTTTGTTGTTTTAGATTTGTTGGAATACACGAAGTGCGAAGCTTCAAAGTGACCGTTAAATATTTCCTTTTAAGCTCAAGAAGTTTCTAAACTTCATAGATCATTAGGAGCGCCTTAAGTCTCAAGAGTAACTCATTGATGATAGATATTGTGAGCGCCTTATTGATAAATAACAACCAATGGATTTATTTTAAAATTGAAAGGCAATTCTCTAAGTTTTTTTTTCTTTTTGGGTAAAAAATTATTTCTAAGAGGCAAAATCTAAAGTTCAAAAAATCAAAATTATACACGTTCTAACATAGGCTCCATATGGGGATTGTGTCTCCCTGTGAGACATGAAAGAACCGTAGACCAAGTGCCTTTATTGGGTAAATGGATTCATTATTTATTTTTGAAAAACATTTTCTAGTTTTATTTAAGAATTAATGGCGCAGCCGCACTCCTCGGAGCACATCCGCTTTCACAGGATCTTCTTCTTCTCGGCCCGAAGAACTTCTATAGTTCTCCTATTTCCCTATAGGGAAATCTGCACCCACAGTTTCCTTCTCACGATCCCCTTTTCTTTGTCTTATCAGAGGATCAGAACTCGCGGCTTCGCAAGTTCACTGTCGATCACTGGGTTCTCGAATCCCTGAGACCCGATGAGTTAGTCAACACTGACTTCCTCTTCCCTCTATCGAGACTTCACTCTATCGCGACTTCGCTCCTCGCGATACCAAGCACGTGGTCTTCCAACCTCCGAGGCCCGAGACACAGAAACTCGCGATCTCTCCACTCGCGAGGTCGAATAACTTCCCCGTCGACTTCCGATGCCCGAGACGCTGAAACTCGTGATCTCGCTTCCTCACGACTTCGCTTCTCGTGAGGTCAAATAACTCCTATGTCAGCTCGCGATGCCCGAGACACCGAAAATCGTGATCTTGTTCTGATTCTTGGCATGTATCTGGCTGAGTGATATAATGACCCACGATCCCTTGGAATCAATCCCTGGATGTGCTCGTAAACTCCTCGCACCTCCGTGAGAATCCAACGGCCCACGGAACTTCGTGAAATCTCCTCCAAAGGTTTCATTCATCCGTTCTCCTTTTAATGATTCTGTGAAATGACGAACCATTCTTCCACATAACTCGTCACTCTACGCGCAAACCTGCAGCGTTCTTTGCAACTGTCAAGGCACGACTTTCTTGCTTGTCCTTCAACAATTTGAATTCCTACTCTTCCTGAGCTTTCTTACGGCTTCTAGGTCCTTTGAAAGAACTCTTTGCACGCACTCCTTGTGGAAAATCTTCAACCATGACTAAGTGTTGAAGCTCCTCGACTCTGTGCACACCTGTAGCAGCAGCCTTTCAATTCCTTGCTCAGAATCGCAACTCTGAGACCTTTAACCAACCTGCACACTCTTTGCACAGCTCCTTCGTTCCCAACTGCACTCTCTGAGATGAGAACAAAAGATAACTCAAATTGAACCCTTCTGTCAATGCACTCCTTGTGGACAATTCAACTACACTCCTTGCAGGAATCTTCTGGCTCAATTAGAGAAACAATTGAAACTCATTCACTCTTCCTTCCGGCCCTCAACTCAACCATGAAATCACATACACAACGTATAAAAGCAATTGTATGATAGGGAGTAAACATTCATGAGTATATCATCAATACACAGAGAAAACAACACAAAACCATGAATTTGAATCAAAGTTCTTTCTATTAATCCAAATGTCTGTACATGGGTGTTTTCATACAATTCTCTGCGTGCTCTTGCTCTTCTCCTGTTCATAATAATACAATGATACAATGAGGGTGTCTATATCCATTTTTCCCTCTTGGACTCTAAACTATCAAATCTAGAATTAAATTCCTATCTACTTGCATTAACTATATTAAATGCCTCATCTACCTAAGGACGAGAGCTATCCGCTCAAGGTCCATTTACAATATACAAAGGCACCTCCTCTTAAATGACTCATTTATGATTTGCGCAACATTTCCAAAGTGGTTTTCAAAATTTTTGTTGGCTTGTCCAGCTGTCCTCCGCTTTCACGCTGGCTTTCTCTTGACGTGGGCGATGCTCCTGCATCATACTCCCTCACTTGAAATTTTCCATGGGCTCCTGTCCATGAGCTCCTGCACGGTCTGTCCATGCTTCTGTATCTCTGCTTCATTTTCCCAGCTGGCATATTCCACTGGGTGGTTCTTCCACTTGACCAGATACTTGAAGTATTCCTTTCTTCGGGTCTTCTTACTCACTCTCCTGTCCAGTATGCATTGCATTTGCGACTTCTCTGCAACTGGCAATTGTTTCGCCCACTGGATCACTGGTTCCTCGGTTCCAGTCTCTGCCTCTCCAGCTCTGTATGGGTATAAATCTGCGATATTGAATATCGGAGATACTCCGATGCCATTCAAAAACTCAATCTCATACGCATTTTCTCCAAATTTTCTCAAGACCCTACATGGCCCAATTTTCTTCATCTTCATCTTATTGTATGTTCCCCTCGGGAACCTTTCTTTCCTCAAGTGCGCCAGAACTAGATCACCAACTTCAAATTGAATTTGTCTCCGATGATGATCTGCACTGCGCTTGTACTCCTGACTTGAGTCTTGCAGTCATTGCTTCACCTTGCTGTGAAGTTTCTTTATTGCTTTAGTAAATTCCTCTGCACTAGCACTGCCAGTAGCAGTGTATTCTGAATCCCTTAGTTCAGAAACTCCTCTCGGCTGTGTGCCATACACAATCTGAAATGGACTCTTTCCTGTACTCCGATTCACTGAATCGTTGTATGCAAACTTTGCCTGTGGCAATATGTGGTCCCAACTGCTGTGGTGCTCCGTCACCAAGCTTCTCAGCAAGTCTCCCAGACTTCTGTTGACCACCTCTTTCTGTCCATCCATCTGAGGATGATAAGCAGAACTAAACGCCAAGTTAGTTCCTAGCTTCTTCCACAGTGTCCTCCAAAAATGCCCAATGAATTTGGTGTCCCTGTCCGAAACTATACTTTTCGGCAATCCATGAAGTTGAATGACCTCTTTAAAAAACAGATTTGCGATGTGAGTCGCATCGCTGGTCTTCTGGCATGGGATAAAATGTGCCATTTTCAAAAATCTGTCCACGACCACAAAGATTGAATCAACACCTATTTGTGTCCTCGGCAACCCCAATACGAAATCCATGCTTATCGCCTCCCATGGCCTCTCTGGTATGGGCAATGGATGATATAGTCCCACATTCTATTTTCTCCCTTTGGAATACTGGCAAACTCTGCATCTATCAACGAACCTCTTGACATCTGCTCGCATCACTGGCCAAAAATATGATTCACTCAGCTTCGCGAATGTTTTATCATGGCCAAAGTGTCCTGCCAATCCACCACTGTGTTTCTCTTTTAATAGATTCTCCCTCATGGAGAATTTTGGAATACATAGTTGATTGCCTCTGAACAACAATCCTTCTTGGATCATATAATCTATCCAAGGACTTCTGTCTATGAGAACTGGATTCTCAGTTGCTTCATACACCTCTGCAAAATCTACATCTTCTGCGTACATGTCCCTGAGATTTTCAAAACCCAAAGTTTTGAATTGGAACTCCTGCAACAGCAAACACTTCCTGCTCAAAGCATCAACCACTTTGTTAGCAGTACCCGAAATATGATTAATCACAAACGTGAAATTCTGCATATACTCTACCCATTTGGCATGTTTCTGATTCAACTTCCCCTGTTGAGTCACAAACTGTAATGCATGATTATCACTGTACAATACAAATTCTTTTGGGATCAAGTAATGCCTCCACTTCTTCAACGCTTGTATGATAGCATAGAACTCTTTATCATACGTGGAGTATTTCAGTTTTTCCTCATCCATCTTCTTGCTGAAATATGCAACCGACCTGTCTTCCTGACTCAAGACCGCTCCTATGGCGTACCCACTGGCATCACATTTCACTTGAAATGTCTTCAGGAAATCTGGCAACACCAACACCGGTTGTTCCGTGATCTTCCGCTTCAAAAGATTGAAGCTCTTCTCAGCCTTTGCTGTCCAATGAAAAGACTTATGCCGCTTCTTCACTATATCCATCATTGCTGCACTGATTCCACTGAAATTCCTGATGAATTTCCGGTAGAAACTAGCCAAACCATGAAAAATTCTCACCTCGAAGATATTTCTCGGTGATGGCCAATTCTTAATTACTTCTACCTTTTCCGGATCCATCCTCAACTCATTAGCCGAAACAACAAAACCCAAGTAAATGAGCTCTGTCTTCATGAATGAGGACTTCTTCATATTAATCAACAACTTCTCCTGCTGTAGCTTCTTCATCACTATAGCCAAATGCTTCAAGTGTTCAACCACTGATTTGCTGTAAATCAATATGTCATCCAGGTACACAATGACGAACTTCCCGATGAACTCTCTCAGGACTTCCTTCATCAACCTCATAAAGGTACTTGGCGCATTCGTCAAGCCAAACGGCATGACTAGCCATTCATACAATCCTTCATTGGTTTTGAAGGCTGTCTTCCACTCATCGCCTTCTCTCATGCGAATCTGGTGATATCCGCTTTTCAAATCTATATTTGAAAAGTACTTTGCCCCACTCAGGAAATCCATCAGATCATCCATCCTCGGCAGTGGAAACCTGTATCTAATGGTTATCTTATTGATCGCTCTTGAGTCGGTGCACATCCTCCAGCCTCCATCTTTCTTGGGACTGAGTACTGTTGGAACAGCGCATGGACTCAAACTTTCTCTGACTAATCCTTTGTCCATCAAATCTTGGACCTGCCTGTTAACCTCTTCATTCTCTTGTGGCGTCAACCTGTATGCGGATTTGTTTGGCAAACTAGCTCCTGGTATGAGGTCAATATGATGACTCACAATTCGCATCGGTGGCAATGAACGAGGTAATTCGTCCACTATGATGTCAGTGAACTCTTCCAGCAGTTCCTGAACCTCCTTTGGCAAATCATCCACTCTTGTGCTAGTCAGAATAATCCTTGGTTTTCTGACCACAAAGAATTGTGGATCTTTCTTCTTCTTCACCTCTATAAGAAGTTCCTTCCCACTCATGAGAAGTACAGTATTGCTTACCTCCGGCTTCATGTCCTTATCCTTTAACGAAAGCAACATATGGGTTCTCCCATTTTTCTCCAGGGTATATGTGTTCATTCTCCCGTTATGAATCACATTTCTGTCATATTTCCACGGTCTACCCAACAATAGATGACATACATCCATAGGAATGACATCACATAAGATCTTATCATTATACCTCCAATTTTGAATTCAACCAAGAATTGTTTAGTAACAGTTACCTGGTGTCCTTTCTATAGCCACGAAACTCTGTATGGACTGGGATGATCAGTCGTCTCCAGCTCCAGCTTCTCTACCATCTCTGTGGATACGAGATTATCCGTGCTACCACTGTCAACAATGACCTTGCACACCCTATCCTTGGTCTTGCAAGCTGTTCTAAACAGTCTGGTCCTTTGAACCGAGCTTTCCACCTCCTTTTCAGGTGTCACAAGGACTTTTCACATCATAAGCGATCTTCCGCCTTCAGCATCCTCTGCCTCAACATCCCGCCTCTGTGCTTTGGTGATGTGGGCTTCTCTGATGTCCTTCTTTTTCTCTGGACACTTGTAAGACTTGTGTCCATTCTTTCCACATGTGAAGCATGTGATAACTCCACCTCTTCCTCTTCCTCTACCTCTAGTACGAGGAAAAGTGTTGCCATCAGCATATCCTCCACTCTGTTCATTATGCTGTCCTCTCTGTTCAACATATGGTCCTCGCTGTGAGGTTCCACCTCTCTCTATCTTACCCTGAGGTTTCTTCCATTCCTCCTTGGGCTTCTGGTACTTCTCTTGGGCAACTGCCTTGCCTCTAGGATGGCTTCTGCCTCGGCCCCTCTATCCTTTCTTTCGGTTCAGCTTCTCCTCAGCTTTCAGAGCCAATTGGTAAGCATCTTCCACCGTTCGGATGGTTAGCATGCTTAATTCATCCTGAATGTCGTATCTCAAACCATTCAGATATATAGAAACCTTCTCATCATTGCTCTCCCAATGGCCTGCTCTGATGTTCAGTCAATAGAATTCCTCAGTGTATTCTTTCACTGTCATCAGCTTCTATCTCAGGTTCTGCATCCTCCTGAACAAAGTAATTTGGTAATCTCTCGGGATGAACTTTGCCTTCATCTTCGCAATCATTCGATCCCAACTCTTGATCTTATGCTTACCCTTGCAGCGTCTGTCATCTTGTATCTCGTCCCACCATAATGCTGCATGTCCTTTCAAGTGCGTAATTCCATGCTTGAATTTCTTATCTTCTTCCACATCTTCATAATCGAAGTATGTGTCTAGAGCTCTAATCCAATCTAGTAGTTCCTCTGCGTCCAGATTTCCTTCATAGAATGGAATGTCCATTTTCGCTTTCGCACCCATCCTGGCAATAGCTTTAATCAATCGCTCATTTGATGCATCTTCGGCTGCAACTTCCTCCTCGCGTTCAACCTCAATCTTGCTGTCGGAGTCACTAAGATCCCCTGCACTAGTTGTGCGTCTCTGTGCTGTCTCCATGTCTTCGAGTCTTGCTCGGAGATCTCTCATCTGTCTCTCCATTTCTGGATTTCCTACTAGCCTGCCTCTTCTTCGCACCTCCCTATCTTCTGGATCAGGTGACTGCCTCTCTCTCTTGGGCGGCATGGAAATTATCTTTCTCTACTATAGAAAGCAAAGAAATATTCCCACTCTGATACCAAACCTAGCGCAACCGCACTCCTCGGAGCACGTCCGCTCTCACATGATCTTCTTCTTCTCGACCCGAAGAACTTCTATAGTTCTCCTATTTCCCTATCGGGGAATCTGCACCCACAGTTTCCTTCTCACGATCCCCTTTTCTTTGTCTTATCGGAGGATCGGAACTCGCGGCTTCGCAAGTTCACTATCGATCACTGGGTTCTCGAATCCCCGAGACCCGATGAGTCAGTCAACGCTGACTTCCTCTTCCCTCTATTGGGACTTCTCTCTATCGCGACTTCGATCCTCGCGATACCAAGCACGTGGTCTTCCAACCTCCGAGGCCCGAGACGCCGAAACTCGTGATCTCGCCACTCGCGTCTTCACTTCTTGCGAGGTCGAATAACTTCCCCGTCGGCTTCCGATGCCCGAAACGTCGAAACTCGTGATCTCGCTTCCTTGCGACTTCGCTTCTCGCAAGGTCAAATAACTCCTATGTCAGCTCACGATGCCCGAGACGCCGAAACTCACGATCTTCTTCTGATTCTTGGCATGTATCTGGCCGAGTGATATAATGACCCACAATCCCTTGGACTCAATCCCCGGATGTGGTCATAAACTCCTCGCACCTCCGTGAGAATCCAACAGCCCACGGAACTTCGTGAAATCTCCTCCAAAGGTTTCTTCCGTCCATTCTCCTTTTAATGATTCTATGAAATGATGAACCGTTCTTCCACATAACTCATCGCTCTACGCACAAACCTGCGACGTTCTTTGCAACTGTCAAGGCATGACTTTCTTGCTTGTCCTTCAACAATTTGAAGGCCTACTCTTCCTGAGATTTCTTACGGCTTCTAGGTCCTTCTAAAGAACTCTTTGCACGCACTCCTTGCGTCAAATATTCAACCACGACTAAGTGTTGAAGCTCCTCGACTCTGTGCACACCTACAGCAACAACATTTTAATTCCTTGCTCAGAATCGCAACTCTGAGACCTTTAACTAGCCTGCGCACTCTTTGCACGGCTCCTTCGTGCCCAACTGCACTCTCTGAGATGAGAACAAAAGCTAACTCTAATTGAACCCTTCTGTCAATGCACTCCTTGCAGACAATTCAACTGCACTCCTTACAGGAATATTCTAGCTCAATTAGAGAAACAATTGAAACTCATTCACTCTTCCTTCCGGCCCTCAACTCAACCATGAAATCACATACACAACGTATAAAATCAATTGTATGACAGGGAGTAAACATTCATGAGTATATCATCAATACACAGAGAAAACAACACAAAACCATGAATTTGAATCAAATCTCTTTCTATTAATCCAAATGTCTGTACATGGGTGTTTTCATACAATTCTTTGTGTGCTCTTGCTCTTCTCCTGTTCATAATAATACAATGATACAATGAGGGTGTCTATATCCATTTTTCCCTCTTGGACTCTAAACTATCAAATCTAGAATTAAATTCCTATCTACTTGCATTAACTATATTAAATGCCTCATCTACCTAAGGACGAGAGCTATCTGCTCAAGGTCCATTTACAATATACAAAGGTGCCTCCTCTTAAATGACTCATTTAAGATTTGTGCAACATTTCCAAAGTGGTTTTCAAAATTTGTGCTGGCTTGTCCAGCTGTCCTCCGCTTTCGCGCTGGCTTTGTCTTGACGTGGGCGATGCTCCTGCATCAATTAATCATACATAGAAAAGTGAAATTACCCAAGTCCAAAAATCTTCAAAACATACTTAATGATTGAACTCAAGTTAGGCTACTAAACATTTATTTTTCTTAAAATTGATTTCAGAATTGTTTAGGATAATCAAAATAATTTTAACTAAAATATCAACTTCGACTGACTTTGTTCGCTTCAAGGTTAAACATATGTAACATATTTATTTAGGGAATCCCTAGTTGGTTCAGGATGTAAATATTAGCGGAAAGAGAACTAGATAACATAGTGTGATATATAGATATGTATGACAACCTTATATATATCATAGATATTGCTTCACTGCTAGTGAGCCTCTTTAGTACCTTGGTGAAGTTATCTACTTCTCCCATTGAATTTCCTTTCACCACTTCAATTAACACTTTTGCATTTCTCTAAGATGAGGGCAATCGATATATGAATTTCCTTTCATCATCTCTTTTGGACAAGATGGGGACAATCAAATTATGAATTTACTTTCACCATCTGTCTTATACTTTAATATTTTGAAGTGGGGGCAATCAATTTGTATGTAACATACAAGGGATGATATCTGTTTAAAATCTTTAGACTGAAAAGGAGGCTTGTCAACAATTTTAAGAATATTATGAAACTAACTTTCTTCCAATTTTCAATACACCTTCGCCTATAGGGGAATTTGTTTTTGGGAATTTTAATCTTTTCAGGGATAAACCTTGAGCAAATTTGTCAGTTTAAAATCTGATATCATAGTTAAAATTATCAATATTATCCTAGACATACTTTTCAATTAAAATCAAAGGAGCATAAATATTTTCACCTAATCTTGTTTTGAAAATATGTTTTTTAAGTTTTCAGAGTCAAGGTAAGTTTCTTTATTTCTATGAAGACTAAAAGGAGGAGAAAGGAGAAAGAAAATTTGAAATGAATAAAAATTCGGGGATAGGTAAAAAAACAAAAACCAAATCAAAGATTCGGAGGGTCTGAAACAAAATATCCTAATCCCACACGAGTTTGTGTCTTTAGTTCAAACTTCTTTCGAGTTTTTTATTATTATTTTTATTCTCATTTCAGAGATGGCTTTAGAATTTATCAGCAAGACACTTCAAGTTATATTTTTATACATCTTTGATTTTTAGGCCAGGTGATAATATCATCGTGAGAACAACTTTCCTTCACAATCATTTCAAAAATAATTTTTAAATTTTATTTGAACTGTAAGAAGAGTAGGGGCTCATGCCTTATTTTCCTTTTGAATTTTAAGCAAGGAAGATTATTTATTTATCCCCTGTTTTTGGAGAAATCAAATGCTTGAAAGTCAAATGTAGAGATTTTATTTATCCTCATCTTCTGTTCAACAAGATCTATTCTGCAAAGGAATGAAATAGAAAATATCATATAATCCTGTAGAATAGAGATGATATGTGATACATATGTTTTTATTTTTCATTTTAATGATGTCAAGCAATCAAAAAATTATTGAAAATATTTACAACAAATGATCAAATGACTGAAGTAATTTACATAAAGAAAATAAAAATTGAAAATAAAAATGCCAATGTCAATCCAATCCGATATATACAATGGGAATCTAAAAAGTAACTATCGCATGAAATGTTTTAAATAACGTCCATTGATAGGAGTGTTAAGAATTTCTCCATTAATATTTTCCAGTGAGAATGAATTTTTTCTCTCAACAATTGAAATTTTGAAAGGTCCGAACCAGAGATGATCGAATTTTCCATGTTTCCCTACATCTTCCTTTCTAGCTTCCCATTTTAAGACT
This sequence comes from Picea glauca, assembly GCA_000966675.3. Lineage (NCBI taxonomy): Eukaryota > Viridiplantae > Streptophyta > Pinopsida > Pinales > Pinaceae > Picea > Picea glauca. The sequence continues at coordinate 457,049 of JZKD02S1609022.1, forward strand.
AAATCGCTAGGAAGAAACTCTTTGTCTTTAGATTTTTTTATCAAAAAGGGATTTCATATTATCTTGGTATTTTTAGAGCTTATCATCCACTTCTACTCTGTTTTGATGAACTTCGATGATTTGATTTATTCTTATCATAATATGATTTGACTCTTCATTTTCATCCTTCTAGAGTTTCATTACATGAAGAGCAAGATTAATAGGAAGAATAACATCGGTACCATAAACCAATTGGAAATGAGACATACCTATAGATTTCTTGGTGCCAATTCAATTTACCCATAAGGTGTATTTTAAGTGTATATTTCAAGAATTTTTGTTTTCTGTCAAAACTTTCTTGATTATAGTCATGTAGAGCCTGGTTATTTTCTAGGACTCAAAATAAATAATTTTTTTCTAAAATCTCCTATTGAATTTAGTTTATAATTTCTTTCATTATTTTCTTATACCAGAAATAAACAACTACAACATATTGATGATAGCAACATAATGAAAACAACAAAAATAGCATAATAACAACAACATAGAAACATATTAATGATAACAACATAATAATATCAACAATAACAACATCATAATACATACCTCCACTTGCAAGTTGGTTATCTAGTCCCTTTTCTGTCTAATCATATTCTTGTTCTTTCCTAGATTGAATATTAACCTCCCATCCAACTAAGAACAACCTCTTTGGCTCTCTAGCTCCAGGAATCCTTGTGGTTTCTTGGTCCCCGAGCCCAAAATTCCCAGCAACAACAGTGCCCTGTGAGAGCTGCCCAAAACCATTCCTCCAATTTTCTCCTCCTCCTCTCTCTCTCAACAAATAAGAAATCCTCAAACAAAAATAAAATCCCTCTTCCAAGTCCTCCCCTTCTTTATTATCCTCTTATCTCAAATCCCTCTCATTAATTCCCAACAACCTTATACACCCATTAATTCCCCAACAACCTTATACCCCCATTAATTACTTCACCCCACCTTTTAATAATAAAATAATAAAAGAATCATTAATATATTTTAATAATTAATTAAATTTAAATTAAAAACTATGATAAAATTAATCAATTTGGGTTGTTACATAAACCCACCCTTCAAGAAACTTCGGCTCGAAGTTAGAGTAATTTAAAATACAAGGGCAATGACACACGATTCATACATCCACAACAAATAATCAACACCACCAACTTAAAACACTTATACATACCAGTGTACATGTGCAATACATACATGTGTAGCTAGCACATAAGGGACTCGTACATGTACTAATGAACTAATGAAAATAATTATCACACCTAAAGTAATTATTGTGTGCGTCCAATCCAATCAACAAGACCATTCATTTCATAAAAGATAGTAAACTATTTAAATGTTCACGAAATTCCTCATTTACAATAATTTAGCACAAGCTACATTCACTTAGATAATTTTAGTTTAGTTAAGTGAATATAAATATACATATATACATATATATTGTAACATCCCGCTCTAGCACACTGAGCGAACTTATTCTTTGAGGACACTTGTTCGCAAGTGATCCAGATTATTATGCTATTAAAACTTTTGATTTTGATTATGAGGTGTTATGGGATGATGACATGTTGTTTTACCACCTCGACATAGACAGGTGCTATTGACTCGGTTTTACTGAGTGTGTAGGATTTTGGACCTCGAGGATGCAGAGGCATCGATGGAACCCCTTGGACTCCGGATCGAGTTAGGGAGTGTACCATTGAGGTTTGATTGTTTTACTGTGATATTAGTGCATCTGATTAGATGATATGATATGGATATGTTCTGACATGATTTGTCGATGATGTCGGCTGACGATAGCTTGCCGACCAGACTCACATGTGGAGTAAAGGGGTCACGCATGACTACCAGAGATGTTGAGGGAGAGGTGTGGAAAACAGCCCTGCCACAGCCTACTAGCACTCTTGCCATGACTCGAACTATAGGTTAACGTTTACCTAGTTCAAGAGGACCCACGATGCCATGAGGGCAGACTGTAATAGTCGCTCATGATGATTCTAAGGGGCACGCAATAAGGCGGGGGCCTTATTCCTTAGAGGCCCTTAGTCTCCCACAAGTTCACCTGGTGGAGTATTGACTCCAGGGGTTTTTGATGTTTACCAAGTCAGTCAAGAGGTGAGTGACACCCTTGGAGCACATGGTGCATCCTGAAGGGCACGCCGTGCAAGAAAAATGGAAAGAGGGGAGTGGCACCCTTGGAGCACGTTGTGCATCCTGAAGGGCACGTCGCGTAAGGGAACATATGAGGTGAGTGGCACCCTTGGAGCACCTAGTGTGTCCTGAAGGGCACGTCGTGTTGTTTTGATAAATGAATGAACCTAGATGGCCTTAGGATGAACAATGTGATAAGAATTTTTAAAAACTTTTTCCCTAATAAAATGTCACCCATCATGAAAATTAAGGTCTAGGTCTAAATCATGTTAGTGGTAAAATTTTATCCTTTTTATTAAAAGAATTTTGATATATATATATATATATATATATATATATATATA
>JZKD02S1609022.1:459739-469913 GCA_000966675.3 Picea glauca
TATACTAATTAAATGAGAAAAGGGAAAAGGGTTAATTTCTACACCTGCCTTTTTGAGTTCTAATTAAAAAGGGGAAATAGAGAAAATCTAAAATATTAGGAAACTAGGAAAATAGGTAAACATAAAAAGGGAAAAGGGAACATAAGTGAAAAAGCAGAAAGTCAAACTTAGTAAAGTATCTACCATTTAAGAGCTTTCTAATTTAAATTGAACTAGCAATTTAATGGTGGGGAAATTCATTAAAACCTGTAAGAGAATTTTGGGACACCTAGGAGTGATTCTAGGAGTAACTCTAGGTGGGTGAGGGAAATAAAGATAATTAATTAATTAAAGAAATTAATTTATAGAGGAATGAAGGGGATGGGTGACACTTATACGGGGAGGAATTTTTAGGAATTAAATTTTAAAAACTTAACTAAACAAGATTTTTGGAAAGTAAGGAACCACAAAACTCTATATAATGAAGGAGGAGATGGATGTTGGATCTCTTTTGTTTGCGTAATGTTACACTGCAAAAATATCTACTTGACTGACTTAACTTGTGGGAGTTGGGATACCCAGCTCGGTGAGGAGTGGTAGCTCGGACTTGGGAGGTGAGCTGGGTGCTAGTCGAAATCTCTGGATAGTGAGTGTGTGGCCCCTTTGCGGCTCAGGGGGCTAAGGGGGAAGAAGAGTACCCCTAGCATTAGCTGGGAGGTACCGGTGTAGTATCGTCAGTCGACACGCGGGATTTGCAAGGAGAACGCGGGACATCCACTCCAAAAAGGCAACGATACACTTTCTTCATTTTGTATGGTAAATTGTTTTAGAACTTATGCTTGAAACTGCATTTTTACTTGGGTGAGTGAACTGATTGTCTAGATGGTTTTCTAAAATTTTCTTAGCCTAGCTCGATGATAGATCAGCTCCCATGGCTTCATTTCCCCGCACGTCTTGACCACCTTGCTGTGTTGATTGTGACCTTCATGGTTGTTTAGCCTTCATCCCTAGCTCATCAGTCCTCGCCTGAGCAGTCGGCCAGGAGCCTGATCTACGGTCGTCTCCTTAGCGTTAAAAGACCTATGGATCTCAATGCCCTACTTTTCTATGCGAGGATGATGAGAGAAGGATGAACCTGTTAGCCATCTACCCTTGATGCTTGTCCCTGACTGATTGTTGATTCCACCATTTGGCAACGACCTCTGCGTGTGGATTATCTTGTGTCTTGGTTGCTTTTCTCTATGCCTTGACTGATAGAACCCATGCAATCATTCCATGACCCTTCCCATTGAATCCTTGTGTTCTCTTACTGTTGTCTGCGCTGTATTGGGGTATTCTAGCAATGAAAAACGAAATGAATTCATCTCTGCATTTTACATTGGGTATTCTAGCAATGAAAAATGAAATGATTTATGGTCTGCATTTTTATTTTGGGTATTCTGGCAATGAGAAACAAAATGAATTCATCTTTGCATTTTACATTGGGTATTCTTGCAATGAAAAACGAAATGATTTATGGTCTGCATTTTTATTTTGGGTATTCTGGCAATGAGAAACGAAATGAATTCATCTCTGCATTTTACATTGGGTATTCTAGCAATGAAAAATGAAATGATTATGGTCTGCATTTTTATTTTGTATTCCGACGATGGAAAAGGGGAATTATTCTTGTTTGCATTTCATTTTACCTTTGGGGTGATTTTTCCCTTGTTGAAGACTGTGTTTTTCTTTAAAATTTTGCTGCCATTTGATTCCTGTTAATGCCCACATTTTTTCTTTTCAATTCATCAAATTTCCTGCTGTGAAAGACCACGATTTGGAAATTAAAAATGGACTATGTTGCATGTTGAAATCACCCATGATTTTATCCATTTAAATCACAACTTTACTTTCCGGAATGACCACGTTTTTGATAATCAGAAGTTGACTGTGTTGCTGTAGAAATCATCCACGATTTTATCCATTTAAATCACAACTTTACTTGTCAGAATGACCACGTTTTTGATAATCAAAAGTTGACTATGTTGATGTAGAAATCACCCATGATTTTATCCATGTAAATCACAACTTTACTTGTTGGAGTGACCACGTTTTTTATAATTAGAAATTGATTGTGTTGCTGTCTTAATTGACCATGACTTGCCTTAATCATTGCTTGAGTTGCTGTTGACTAACCACGAGTTGGTCCTTCTACAGTTTTGTTTGTCTCTTTTATCCTCCTTCACATTGAATGCATACCCAGTGTTCTCTCTTCCAAGCTTTAATTACCACAACAATGTTACTGGCCATGTTGATTATCATGTTAACTGCAATAATAAATGCTATTTTGTTGCCTTATTAATTACTAGAATAATTGCTGCAACAATGTTAATGGTTAGCAGCCTCCTTTTTCTGTTAAAGGCCATGTTAATTGCAATATGCAATGCTATATTTTTTCCTTATTAATTGCCAGAACAATTGCTACAACAATGTTATTGGTCAACAGATTCCTTCTATTGATTAAATGCCACAATGAGTTAAATAGTTAACAATTATATAAATCGCTTGGTTATTGCGCTATGAATGGTTATGTTAACAGTCATACAAATTGCCTTGTTAATGTTATGTTAATTGTATGTTAACTAGAATGTTAAATGCCTTGTTATTGCTATATTACTTATTATGAAAATAGTCATGTAAACTATCTTGTTAATGCTCTATTAATTGTCATGTAACTGCTATGATAGTAGACCGCTAGCATTGTTAGTTCGATCAATATAGCTAGACTACATGTTGAGATTTAATTTCTTATAAGTGCTAATGGTAGCATTCCACTTTAAGAATGTTAATGTTGTTATTCAAGTTTATGGCTAGTTGGATGGGGATTCGAATTAATATAGAATTGTCCATTTAGGTTGTAATAAATATTAATCTTGGACTTGCTAATTTATATATGTAATTGATGTTAGTTGGAATTATAGATATAGCCTAATTGGTAACTCACACATGCTAAATTGAGTCATAATTCATGTTAAGTTTGGTTGGTAACTCGTTGACTAATGGAATTTAGACTGGTTAATTGATCTGTAATTAACGCCAATTTAAATCATAGATATTGACCTTTTAGCCTTGATTAATGGTTGGGTTGTTGACGAAGTCGTTTTTAGCTTGCGCTTCCCATTGAGGGTGTTGTTGTTCATTTTAATTAATGTTTGTGCTTGGTTTTGTAAACATTTAATGTGCTTGGTTGCTCACTGTAAGGGTTCTAGTTACTTGTGTAATTAATTTTGGGTGCGTGGGGTTGTTAGGATGATTGTCCTTAGCTTAGTAGGCTTGGTCTGCTTGTGTCAGGTGGGATGTAGACACCTCCTTGTTCCTCAGAACAATTGCCAACCTTGAGACCTTAAATGGTCAAAATCGATGGGAACCTGGGCTTGAGCATTGCTTATGTGTCTTGGAGGTCCTAACCATTGCAGGGTAGGACGGGTGGGTAGTCATTCTTATTATTCATCGGTTGAATGTTGTACATTGCTTCCAGGTGCTTGATGTGATTTTATGTTAGGTCATTATGTTTTTTGTGGTGTGAGTTGCATGCGTTGTGTTCGTCGTCGTGTTGCGATGTCGAGTACAATGTCATTATTACCTTCCTAGATACACACACGATTTTTTTTTTCACTTGTTATGTGAGGCTTCTTGTCGTAACGAAATGGGAGGTTCGTTACATATGGTATCAGAGCGGGTTCAACCCGTGACTTGGGATCTCTATGGATTTCATTGATATGATTTGATTATAATGTTTCTAATTGAGTTGACTTGTATTAGTGCAAGTAATCATGGTTAGAGGAAACCACAGAGGCAGACGATGGGGTGCTAGGGGAGGAGGTGCGACACCTCCAGTAGCATCCACACCTGAGGGTTTCTAACCCCCAGGGAGATGGACAGGTTGTCGGGTAGGAGAAGATAACAATTGGTGATGTGGTCGAGATGATGAGATATTTTCAGTGTTTGTCTGAGGCACTGATTAGCCGTTTGGATAGAGATGAGGCCAGAGCGCCGACACCCCCTGAGATTCCACCGCGTGCTCCAGTTGGTACTGGTAGCATTCACCGTGAACTCGAGAAGGTCAAATTTCCCAAGTTCTTTGGTGCCCCGGATGACGCAGCCGCCGAGGCATGGTTGGAGAATATGGAGATGTTCTTTGCACTTCGCGATTATAACTCCAACATGAAGGTCCACATGGTGGTATTCCAACTAAAAGGAAGCACTCTTATATGGTGGAATACACTCCTACCATAGCTGAATGTGGTCGTCGAAGACGTGTCATGGGAACTGTTCAAGGAATGGTTCCGAGAGAGGTACCTTTCAAAGGAATTCATTGAGCGTCAACTCAATGAGTTCAATGCCTTATGATGGGGCAGTCATACGGTGCCCGAGTACGAGGTCCATTTTATGGAGCTTCTCTGATATTCTCTACACCTTAACACTGAGAAACTTAAGGTCAACAGGTTCGTGTTCAGCCTTAACGACAACATACGTGCAAAGGTCATGATTTTGATGCCTCAAACCTTGCATGATGTCATCCAGAAGGCCCTCATAACAGAGGAGGAGCTTATCAGCAGGGGTCAGACCAGGACTCCAGCGAGACCAACAGGGTAGGTGCCTTCTGGAGCATAACAGCATCAGACACCAGCTAGACATACGTCAGGATATCGTGGATTCCAGAGGGGATCCACTTTCACTACACCTCGGTGACCAATGCCTCAACAATGGACACCTTATAGAGGAACACAACATCAACAACAATGTCGACCACAACAACATCGGTTTAGGCCTGCTCAATAGAAAAGACCAGGATTCCAGGCTGGAGGGCCGTCACCTTCTACTTCGGGTACTAGGACTATTGGGCCGAAGAAGGGGTGTTGGACGTGTGGGGAGCCACACTACCAATGCAACTACCTGGTGGAGAGGACTAGAGTGTCCAGATCAGCCGGACCCACTACCGTGGGAGATATGGGAAAGGCCCATTGGATTCATGTAGCGATGAATAACTGCCAGAGAGAGCATCAGTCAACTGTGCTTGAGACAATAGGTACCATCGCTGACCATACCCTTAGTATTTTGATAGATCCTGATGCTATCGAGAGTTTCATTTTCGGTGTAGCGCTAAAAAGGATTAAGGTAAAGGCAATCGAACAAGATGAGTTTATCTTTGTAGAGATGGCCTCAGGAGCCAAACAAAAGGTTGGAGGAAAGGTTATGGGCTATATCCTTAACCTGGGAGAGTTTGTCACAAGGGTCAACCTGTACGTCACGATCTTAGGATCTTATGATGTCGTAATTGGTATGGACTGGTTGGAATCACATGAGGTGATACTCAACTGTAAGATGAAACGGTTGAACTTGGACGATGACGAAGGAAAGAGATGTGTGATTGTAGGATGGAACCAGGGAGTTTCCCTGAGGCTCATATCTTCCTTACAGCTACGGAAGAGCATGCACAAGGGGTGCAAGATTTATGCGATCCTTGCGCTAAACGAGAAGGGATTAGCGGAAGGTTTAGAACACCTTCTGATGGTGAGAGAGTTTGCAGATGTATTTTCAGAGGAGTTACCTAGGATGCTGCTGGAGAGGGAATTGGAGTTTACTATAGACCTAAAAATGGGAACATAACCAATAGCTAGAATGCCTTATCGGATGTCAACCCCAGAATTACAAGAGTTGAGAATACAATTGAAGGAGTTGCTGGACCTGGGACTAATACATCCTAGTGTGTCATCATGGGGTGCACCTGTTATTTTCATACGAAAGAAGGATGGGTCATGGAGGCTCTACATTGACTACCATCAATTGAACAAGGCCATGATCAAGAATCAATATCCGTTGTCGAGGATTGATGATCTGTTCGATCAAATGAAGGGCACGATGGTGTTCTAAAAGATTGATTTACGATCAGGGTATCACCAGTTACAAATTAAGGAAGATGATGTCCCTAAGACTGCCTTTAAGATGAGGTTTGGAAATTATGAGTTTACTATTTTACCGTTTGGACTGACAAATGCCCCAGGGGTATTTATGAGTTTGATGAATGGGGTGTTCCACGAGTACTTGGACAAGTTTGTCCAAGTATTTATTGACGATATTTTGATTTACTCTTGGACGACGGAGGAGAATGACGAGCACTTGCACTTGGTACTACAGTGTTTGTGAGAGTAAAAATTGTATGGGAAGTTATCCAAATGCTCATTTTATCAATCGAAGATCCATTACTTAGGGCACATCATCTCCGGTGAAGGTATCGCTGTGGATCCAACAAAGGTCGAGGCCATTATGGAATGGCCTACACCGACGAATGTCCCGAAAGTGCGTAGCTTCATGGGTTTAGCAGGATACTATCGACGGTTCATCGAGGGGTTTTCAAAGATAGCAAATTCGATCACATAATTACAGAAGAAAAACCAGAAGTTTGTTTGGACCGAGAAATGCATGGAAGCATTTCGGAGGCTCAAGGAGTTGTTGACAACAACACTGATACTAAAGATCTCAGACATGGATGTGGAATTCTTGGTATGCATTGACGCATCCAAGGAAGGCTTAGGAAGAGTCTTGATGCAAGACAGATGAGTAATCACTTACATTTCGAGGAAACTGAGAAGGCATGAGGAGAACTACGCGACGCATGACTTGGAGTTGTTAGCGATTGTATATGCCTTGAAGGTTTGGAGACACTACCTTGTTGGGCGGAAATTTGAACTAAAGAATGACCACTGTGGACTACAACACATCTTTACGCAAAGCAACCTGAACGTGTGACAACGACGTTGGTCGAAATTTCTTAGCGAGTACGACTTCGAGATTTCTTACATAAAAGGAATAGTGAACCGAGTGGTAGACGCATTGAGTCAGAGACCACACATCTTTTCAGTGCTGCCTCTTCAGATGAATCTACATGAAAAGATTCTAACCTTACAATGTGATGATGACTGGTACAAAGAGGTCGAGGGTTTTATTGGACAAAACACAATGATGGTACCACGATTTGAAGGATTTTCATTTGATAGCGATGGTTTATTGAGGTTTAAAAATCAGATCTACGTACCGCTGAACGACGAGTTGAGGATGTTGATCCTAAGCGAGGCTCATAGAGCAGTTTACATGGCTCACCTGGGAGTCACGAAGATGAGGGTAGACCTTAAACTCTTATTCCTATGGAAGGGAAAAATGGTTAATTTCCACACCTGCCTTTTTGAGTTCTAATTAAAAAGGGGAAAGAGGGAAAATCTAAAATATTAGGAAACTAGGAAAATAGGTAAACATAAAAAGGGAAAAAGGGAACATAAGGGAAAAAGCGGAATGTCAAACTTAGTAAAATATCTACCATTTAAGAGCTTTCTAATTTAAACTAAACTAGCAATTGAATGGTGGGGAAAGTCATTAAAACCTGTAAGAGAATTTGGGGACACCTAGGAGTGATTCTAGGAGTAACTCTAGGTGGGTGAGGGAAATAAAGATAATTAATTAATTAAAGAGATTAATTTATGGAGGAATGAAGGGGATGGGTGACACTTGTACGGGGAGGAATTTTTAGGAATTAAATTTAAAAAAATTAACTAAACAAGATTTTTGAAAAGTAAGGAACCACAAAACTCTATCTAATGAAGGGAGGAGATGGAGGTTGGATCTCTTCTGTTTGCATAACGTTACGCTGCAAAAATATATACTTGAATGACTTAACTTGTGGGAGTTGGGATACCCAGCTCGGTGAGGAGTGGTAGCTCGACCTTGCGAGGCAAGTTGGGAGATAGTTGTAATCTCTGGATAGTGAGTGTGTGGCCCCTTTGTGGCTCGGGGGGCTAAGGGGGAAGAAGAGTACCCCTAGCATTGGCTGAGAGGTACTGGTGTAGTCTCGTTGGTCGGCACACGGGAGTTGCAAGGAGCACGCGGGACATCCACTCCGAACAAGAAACGGTACACTTTCTTCGTTGATTATGACCTTCGTGGTTGTTTAGCCTTCGTCCCTAGCTCACCAGTCCTCACCTGAGCAGTTAGCCAGTCGCCCGATCTACGGTCATCGCCTTAGCATTAAAATACCTATGGATCTCAACGCCCTACTTTTCTGTGCGAGGATGATGGGAGAAGGATGAACCTGTTAGCCATCTACCCTTGATGTTTGTCCCTGGCTGATTGTTGATTCCACCATCTAGCAACGACCTCTGCGTGTGGATTATCTTGTGTCCTAGTTGGTTTTCTCCATGCCTTGACTGATAGAACCCCTACAATCATTCCATGACCCTTCCCATTGGATCCTTGCATTCTCTTACTCTTGTATGTGCTGTATTGGGGTATTTTGGCAATGAAAAATGAAATGAATTCATCTCTGCATTTTACATTGGGTATTCTGGCAATGAAAAATGAAATGATTTCTAGTCTGCATTTTTATTTTGGGTATTCTGGCAATGAGAAACGAAATGAATTCATCTCTACATTTTACATTGGGTATTCTGGCAATGAAAAACAAAATGATTTTTGGTCTGCATTTTTATTTTGGGTATTCTGGCAATGAGAAACGAAATGAATTCATCTCTGCATTTTAAATTGGGTATTCTAGCAATGAAAAACGAAATGATTCTGGTCTACATTTTTATTTTGTATTCTGGTGATGGAAAAGAGGAATTATTCTTGTTTGCATTTCATTTTACCTTTGGGGCGATTTTTCCCTTGATGAAGATTGTTTTTTGCTTTAAAATTTTGCTGCCATTTGATTCCTGTTAATGCCCACGTTTTTTCTTTTCAATTCATCAAATTTCCTGCTGTGAAAGACCACGATTTGGAATTTAAAAATGGACTGTGTTGCATGCTGAAATCACCCACGATTTTATCCATTTAAATCACAATTTTACTTGCCGGAATGACCACGTTTTTGATAATCAGAAGTTGACTGTGTTGTTGTAGAAATCATCCATGATTTTATCCATTTAAATCACAACTTTACTTGCCGAAATGATCATGTTTTTGTTAATCAGAAGTTGACTGTGTTGCTATAGAAATCACCCACAATTTTATCCATTTAAATCACAACTTTACTTGCTAGAGTGACCACATTTTTGATAATTAGAAATTGACTGTGTTGCCGTCTTAATTTACCACGACTTGCCTTAATCATTGCTTGAGTTGCTGTTGACCGACCACGAGTTGGTCCTTCTGTAGTTTTGTTTGTCCCTTTTATCCTCCTTCACATTGAACGCATACCCAACGTTCTCTCTGCCAAGCTTTAATTACCACAACAATGTTACTAGCCATGTTGATTATCATGTTAATTTCAATAATAAATGCTATTTTGTTGCCTTATTAATTACTAGAATAATTGTTGCAGTAATGTTAATGGTTAGCAGCCTCCTTTTTCTGTTAAAGGCCATGTTAATTGCAATATGAAATGCTATATTTTTTCCTTATTAATTGCCAGAACAATTGCTACAACAATGTTATTGGTCAACATATTCCTTCTATTGATTAAATGACACAGCGAGTTAAATAGTTAACAGTTATATAAATTGCCTGGTTATTGTGCTATGAATGGTTATGTTAACAGTCATACAAATTGCCTTGTTAATGTTATGTTAATTGTATGTTAACTAGAATTTTAAATGCCTTGTTATTGCTATATTACTTATTATGAAAACAGTCATGTAAACTATCTTGTTAATGCTATATTAATTGTCATGTAATTGCTATGATAATCACATTGTTAAATTGCTACAACACTGTTAATAGTTAGCAGTTCCCTTCTCTATGATAGTAGATCGCTAGCATTGTTAGTTCAATCAATATAGCTAGACTACATGTTGAGATTTAATTTCTTATAAGTGCTAATGGTAGCATTCCACTTTAAGAATGTTAATGTTGTTATTCAAGTTTATGACTAGTTGGATGGGGATTCAGATTAATATAGAATTGTCCATTTAGGTTGTAATAAATATTAAAATTTGTATGGTGAGTAAAGACTAGATTGCAAATTTTATACTTTCTAATTTAGATATGTAATTGATGTTAGTTGGATTTATAGATATTGCCTAATTGGTAACTCAGACACTCTAAATTGAGTCGTAATTCATGTTAAATTCGGTTGGTAACTCGTTGACTAATGGAATTTAGACTGGTTAATTGATCTGTAATTAACGCCAATTTAAATCATAGATATTGACCTTTTAGCCTTGATTAA
>JZKD02S1609022.1:512275-527915 GCA_000966675.3 Picea glauca
AATTCCGAGTCAAGACATTGGGTTTTGAAAACCTGGAAGACATGTATGCAGGTGATGCAGATTTTGCAGAGGCATACGAGGCAGCTGAGAATCCAGTTCTCAGAGACAGAAGCTCGTGGATGGATTACATGATTTAGAATGGACTGTTATTTAGAGGAAACCAGTTATGCATTCCGAATTGCTCCATGAGGGAGAACCTGCTAAAGGAAAAGCACAGTGGCGGATTAGTGGGGCATTTTGGCCACGACAAGACATTCGCGAAGCTGAGCGAAGCATACTTCTGGCCGAATATGCGAACAGATGTCAAGAATTTTTTTGACAGGTGCAGAGTTTGCCAACATTCTAAGGGCGGAAAGCAGAATGCAGGTCTTTATCAACCATTACCCATACCAGAAAGGCCATGGGAGGCGATCAACATGGATTTCATACTAGGACTGCCGAGGACGCAAAGAGGACATGATTCAATCTTTGTGGTGGTTGACAGGTTTTTAAAGATGGCACATTTTATTCCGTGCCAGAAGACCAGCGATGTGACTCACATCGCAAACTTGTTTTTCAAGGAGATCATTCGACTCCATGGATTTCCGAAAAGTATAGTATCAGATAGGGATACAAAGTTCATTGGACATTTCTGGAGGACACTCTCGAAGAATATGGGAACTAACTTGATGTTTAGTTCAGCCTATCATCCTCAGATGGATGGGCAAATAGAGGTTGTAAATAGAAGTCTAGGAGACTTACTCAGAATCCTAGTGATGCAGGAGCATCGCTCACTCATCAAGCGAGCCAGCGGGGAACGGAAGATAGCTGGACAAGCCAACAAATTTTCCTTTTGAACTTTACTTTGATATTGGTTGTGAAAAACATTAATGTGTGGATTTAATGAAGCACACCTTGTATATTGTATTGGACCTTGAGCCTTTAAGCTCTCATCCTTAGGTAGACAGACGACATTTAAAATAGTTAATGCTGGTAGGTAGATTTTAATTGTAGATTTGATAGCATAGAGTCCAAGAGGGAAAACGGATATAGACACCCTCCTTTGTACATTGTAATATTATTCAGAGTTATCAAGCATTCAGGAGAAAAAGAGCAGACAGAGAACTTTGTGAAGAACACCCATGTGCATATTTGAGTTAATAGAAGAGAGTCTTTGATTCAAATTCATGTCTGGTGTTGTTTCTCTGTGTATTATGTTTGTGCTCATGAATGTATGTTTTCTGGTTATGCATTTTCTTTGAATATGCTGTGCATGTGATTTCAGGGTTTGAAACTAAAGTCTGAGAAGGAAGAGAATGAGTTCCAATGGTTTCTCTATCTGAGCCAGGAGATTCCTGCATAGAGTGCAGTTGAATTCATTTGCAAGGAGTGCATTGATGAAAGCTCGATAGTTTAACACTTTTTCTCATTTCCACAGGAGTTGTAGGGATTTTTGCAGTCATGCAAGAAAGGTGCAGGCTGAACCGAGAAGTCTCAGTTGTTAATCCGGGTGAAGGAGATAGACAACTGCTACTGCAGGGAGTGCGCAGAGTCTGGGGGATTCAACACTTGAAAAGTTGTTGAACGCTGAGCACAAGGAGTGCACATACATTCCTCTGGAGGAGTCAGAGTGAATAAGCTCAAGAGGGATAGGACCCTTGAGATATCCTTAAAAAGGGAGCATAGAAGGATTGTGCAAGGAAGGTTTCAAGCAGGAGTTGCAAGCACAGGCTTGGAGAACAAGCCTCGGCAGAAGCACTTAGTCATTTTCCAGAAATCCCCAAGGAGGAGGGTCCGACGGTCAGAATTCGCAGGGGATATTAGCGAAGCCCGAAAACCGCCATATCTTGGAAAGGTTGTGCAGGATTTATGCCTCGGAGCGCAAGGAGGAGCCAAGAGCCATCGGGATTTGGCTCATCGGGGTTCGTAGAGACAGGAGTTTTATGCCTGTTGAAATCGTGATTAGCGATTTCTCGACGCAGCTGGAACTGTTGATCATTGCTGGGACACGTGGCGTGAGATCCTGGATAGCTCGGGTTCGACATTTCGGGATTTTCAGAGTCAAGAGTATTGCGTGTGTTTAAATCGCGATCTGCGATTTCCCGACTTACCTGGAAGCATGGGTCCCAGGTGGCCAAGTAGAGGACAGGTGGCATCGGGGGATCGGGAATCGGTGACATGAGAGGTAAGTGATTTATGACATCGTAAGTTTTGATTTCCTGACAGGTGAAACCCCGACAAGAGAACATACAGCCTTGGTAAATACTCATCGGGTTTTAGGGATTGGTGAGACCCGAATCTGTGAACGTCGGACTCACAATCCAGTGAGTTCAGATTTCCCGATAGGTAGAAGGGAGGTCATAGGAATAGTTCTGTGGGTGTTGAGAACTCCCGATAAAGGGGGGGTTGGAAGAAAATGATTTTGTTCTTCGGGCCATAGGAGGAAGAAGGTCCTGGTGGAAGCGGACGTGTGTCGGGTGACGTCATTGCGTCAGAGTGGTATCAGAGCTAGATTAACTCTTTGTTTTCTATGACAGAGAGAAAAGAGAGAATAAATTCACTATGACACCAAGAAGAGAAAGGCATCCACCTGACCCAGAAGACAGGGAGGTGAGGAGAAGAGGTAGGCCGACAGGAAATCTAGAGATGGAAAGACAGATACGAGATCTCAGAGTGAGACTCGAAGAGATGGAGATAACTCAAAGATGCATAGCTGGTGCAGGGGATCTTAGTGATTCTGACAATGAGGTTGAGGCTGAACCACAAGGAGAATTTGCAACTGAAGATGCAGCCAACGAGCGATTGATTAAGGCTATCGCTCGGATGAGTTCAAAGACCAAAATGGACATTCCCATCTATGAAGGAAGTTTGGGTGCAGAAGAGCTTCTGGATTGGATTAGAGCTCTTGATACCTACTTCGATTATGAAGATATCGAAGAGGATAAAAAGGTCAGGCATGCTGTCACAAAATTAAAGGGACACGCAACATTATGGTGGGACGAGCTTCAAGCGGATAGACGTTCCAAAGGCAAGAAAAAGATCAAAATTTGGGATCAGATGATTGCGAAGATGAAAGAAAAGTTCATCCCAAGGGATTATCAGATCACACTGTTCAGGAGAATGCAGAACCTGAGACAGAAGTTGATGACGGTAAAAGAGTATACCGAAGAATTCTACAAGCTCAATATCCGAGCAGGTCATCGGGAGAGCGATGAGGAGAAAGTGGTTAGGTATCTGAATGGCCTGAGGTATGAAATTCAAGATGAATTAAGTATGGAAACCATCCAAACAGTTGAGGATGCTTACCATATGGCTCTGAAAGCCGAGGAGAAGTTGAGCAGTAAGCAAGGTCAGCGAGGGTGAGGTAGGAGTCACCCGAGAGGCAAGACAGTTGCCCAGGAGAAATATTAGAAGCCCAAGGAGGAATGGAAGAAACCTCAGGTTAAGATTGAAAGAGGTGGAACCTCACAACAGAGGCAACCATATGCTGAGTAGAGGAGATAGCATAATGAACAGAGAGGAGGTTATGCTGACGCAATCACTTTTCCTCGTACTAGAGGTAGGGGAAGAGGCCGGGGTGGAATCATCACATGTTTCACATGTGGAAGGGATGGACATAAAGCAGTTGATTGTCCAGACAGAAAAAGGGATGGAGGAGAAGCTCACATCGTCGAGACGCAGAGGCGTGATATTGAAAATGAAGACACCGAAGAAGGAAGGTCACTGATAGTGCATAAAGTCCTTTTGACACCTGAGAAAGAGGTGCAAGAGAACTCAGTCCAAAGGACTAGACTGTTCAGAACAGCTTGCAAGACCAAGGATAGGGTGTGCAAGGTTATAGTGGATAGTGGTAGCACTGATAATCTCGTTTCGACTGAGATGGTGGAGAAACTAGTGCTAGAGACAACTGATCATCCCAGCCCATACAAGGTTTCGTGGCTACAAAAAGGACACTAGGTAAGTGTCACTAAACAATGTTTAGTTGAATTTAAAATTGGGGGATATAATGATAATATTCTGTGTGATGTTATTCCAATGGATGTATGCCATTTATTATTGGGTAGACCATGGAAATATGACCGAAATGTGGTTCATGATGGGAGGATGAACACATATACTTTAGAGAAGGATGGGAGGATGCACATGTTGCTTCCGATAAAGGATAAAGAAATGAAACCAGAAGTAAGCAACACCATACTTCTCATGAGTGGGAAGGAGCTTCTTACATAGATGGAGAAGAAGGAAGATCCGCAATTCTTTGTTGTCAGAAAGCCACGAATCGTTCTGACTAGCACAAGAGTGGACGACTTACCAGATGAGATTCAGGAAATTCTAGAAGAGTTTGCTAACATCATAGTGGATGAATTATCTCGTTCGTTACCACCGATGAGGAGTGTGAGTCATCACATTGATCTCATACCAGGAAGCAGTTTTCTGAACAAGGTTGCGTATAGATTGACGCCACAAGAAAATGAGGAGGTGAAGAAGCAGGTCTAGGAGTTGTTGGACAAAGGATTGTTCAGAGAAAGTCTGAGTCCGTGAGCTGTTCCAACTGTGCTTAGTCCGAAGAAAGACGGAGGTTGGAGAATGTGCACTGACTCAAGAGAAATCAACAAAATTACCATCAGGTACAGATTTCCACTGCCGAGAATGGATGATCTGATGGATTTCCTGAGTGGGGTGAATTATTTTTCAAAGATTGATCTAAAGAGCAGATATCACCAGATTCACATGAGGGAAGGTGATGAATGGAAGACGACATTCAAAACAAACGAAGGTTTGTACGAATGGTTGGTCATGCCGTTTGGTTTGAAAAACACGCCGAGTACATTCATGAGGCTGATGAATGAAGTCCTGAAGGAGTTCATCGGGAAGTTTGTTGTCGTATACCTGGATGATATATTAATTTTCAGCAAGATGAGGGCTGAACATCTAAAACATTTGGCCATTGTGATGAGAAAGCAACAACAGGAGAAGCTGTTGACAAACATGAAGAAATCTTCGTTCATGAAGACATAGCTCATTTACTTGGGGTTCGGTATTTCGACGAATGAATTAAAAATGGATCCAAGTAAGGTGGAAGTAATTAAACATTGGCCATCACCCAGAAATGTTTTTGAGGTGAGAAGTTTCCATGGTTTGGCTAGTTTCTACCGAAAATTCATTAGAAATTTCAGTGGAATTAGCGCAGCAATGATGGACACGGTGAAGAAGCGACATAAGTCTTTTCACTGGACAACGAAGGCTGAGAAAATCTTCAATCTGTTGAAGCGGAAGATAATGGAACGACCAGTGTTGGTGTTACCGGACTTCAAGAAGACATTTCAAGTGAAATGTGATAAGAGCGGATATACCATAGGAGCGGTCTTGAGTCAGGAGGACAGGCCAGTTGCATATTTCAGTGAGAAGCTGGATGAAGCAAAACTGAAGTACTCCACATATGATAAGGAATTTTATGCTATCATACAAGCATTAAAGAAGTGGATACATTACTTGATCCCAAAAGAATTTGTATTGTACAACGATAATCATGCCTTACAGTTTGTGAGTCAACATGATAAGTTGAATTAGAAGCATGCAAAATGGGTAGAGTATATGCAGAATTTTACATTTGTAATCAAACACATTTCAGGGACTGCTAACAAAGTGGCTGATGCTTTGAGCAGGAAATGCTTGTTGCTGCAGGAGTTCTGGGTCAAAACATTAGGCTTTGAAAATATTAAGGATATGTATGCAGGGGATGCAGATTTCGGAGAAGCGTATGAAGCAGCTAAGAATCTAGTTCTCAAGGATCGGAGTCCTTGGATAGATTATATAATCCAGGAGGGATTGCTGTTCAGAGGCAATCAACTGTGTATTCTGAATTGCTCCATGAGGGAGAATTTGCTAAAGGAAAAACACAGCGGAGGCTTAGCAGGACATTTTGGCCACGCCAAAACGTTCGCAAAACTGAGCGGATCGTATTTTTGGCCAAGCATGCGAGCAGATGTCAAAAGGTTTGTTGACAGGTGTCGAATTTGTCAACATTGGAAGGGCTGAAAATAGAATGCAGGTCTTTACCAGCCATTGCCCATACCAGAGAGGCCGTGGGAGGCGATCAACATGGTTTTCGTACTGGGATTGCCGAGAACGCAGAGAGGGGTTGATTTCGTCTTTGTAGTTGTGGACAGGTTTTCGAAGATGGCACATTTCATCCCATGCCAGAAGACCAGCGATGCGACTCACATCGCGAACTTGTTTTTCAAGGAGGTCATTTGACTCCATGGATTGCCGAAAAGTATTGTTTCGGACAGGGACACCAAATTCATTGGACATTTCTGGAGGACACTCTGGAAGAAACTAGGAACTAATCTGGCATTTAGTTCTACCTATCATCCACAGACGGATGGGAAAACAGAGGTTGTGAACAGGAGTCTGGGAGATTTGTTGAGAAGCCTGGTGACAGAGCACCACAGCAGCTGGGACAATGTGTTACCACAAGGAGAGTTCACATATAACGATTCAGTGAACAGGAGCACAGGTAAAAGTCCATTTGAGATTGTATATGGCAGACAGCTGAGAGGAGTATCTGAACTCAGAGAGTCAGAGCAAACTGTTGTTAGCAGTGCAAGCACTGAAGAGTTCACTGAAGCCATGAAGGAACTTCATAGTCAGGTGAAGCAATGACTAATTGATTCAAATCAAGAATATAAGCGTAGATCAGATCAGCATCGGAGACAGCTTCAATTTGAGGTTGGTGATCTAGTTCTTGCACATCTGAGGAAGGAAATATTCCCAAGGGGAACATACAACAAATTAAAGATGAAGAAAATTGGGCCATGCAGAGTCCTGAAGAAATTCGGAGAGAATGCATATGAAATTGAATTGTCGGATGGCATCGGGATATCTCCAACATTCAATGTTTCAGACTTATATCCATATAAGGCGGAATAAATAGGAGATGGAAGTGATGAACAACAGGAGGTCCAGTGGTAGAAGCATATGCCAAGTGCAGAAAACCCGCAGATGGAGTACCTACTGGAAAAACGAGTGGGAAAGAAGACCAGAAGAAAAGAATACTTTGAGTATCTGGTCAAGTGGAAGAACCATTGAGTGGAGGATGCCAGCTGGGAAAGTGAAGCAGTGATTCAAAAACATGGACAGACCATGCAGGATCTCATGGACCGGAGTCCATGAATATTTTCAAGCCGAGGAGTATGATGCAGGAGCATCGCTCACTCATCAAGTGAGCCAGCAGGAACGGAAGACCGCTGGACAAGCCAACAAATTTTCCTTTTGAACTTTACTTTGATATTGGTTGAGCAAAACATTAATGTGTGGATTTAATGAAGCGCACCTTGTATATTGTATTGGAACTTGAGCCTTTAAGCTCTCGTCCTTAGGTAGACATACGACATTTAAAATAGTTAATGCTGGTAGGTAGATTTTAATTGTAGATTTGATAGCATAGAGTCCAAGAGGGAAAATGGATATAGACACCCTCCTTTGTACATTGTAATATTATTCAGAGTTATCAAGCATTCAGGAGAAAAAGAGCAGACAAAGAACTTTTTGAAGAACACCCATGTACAGATTTGAGTTAATAGAAGAGAGTCTTTGATTCAAATTCATGTCTGGTGTTGTTTCTCTATGTATTATGTTTGTGCTCATGAATGTATGTTTTCTGGTTATGCATTTGCTTTGAATATGCTGTGCATGTGATTTCAGGGTTTGAAATTGAAGTTTGAGAAGGAAGATAATGAGTTCCAATTGTTTCTCTATCTGAGCCAGGAGATTCCTGCATAGAGTGTAGTTGAATTCATCCGCAAGGAGTGTGTTGATGAGAGCTCGATAGTTTAACACTTATTCTCATTTCCACAGGAGTTGCAGGGATTGTTGCAGTCGTGCAAGAAAGGTGCAGGCTGAACAAAGAAGTCTCAGTTGTTAATCTGGGTGAAGGAGATAGACAACTGCTGCTGCAGGGAGTGCGTAGAGACTGGGGGATTCAACACTTGAAAAGTTGTTGAACACTGAGCGCAAGGATTGCGCATACATTCCTCTGGGGGAGTCAGAGTGAATAAGATCAGGAGGGATAGAACCCTTGAGATATCTTTAAAAAGGGAGCATAGAAGGATCGTGCGAGGAAGGTTTCAAGCAGGAGCTGCAAGCACAGGCTTGGAGAACAAGCCTTGGCAGAAGCACTTAGTCGTTTTCCAGAAATCCCCAAGGAGGAGGGTCTGACGGTCAGAATTCGCAGGGGAGATTAGCGAAGTCCCGACAGCCACCAGATCTTGGAAAGGTTGCGCAGGATTTATGCCTCGGAGCGCAAGGAGGAGCCAAGAGCCATCAGGATTCGGCTCATCGGGGTTTGTAGAGACATGAGTTTTATGCCTGTTGAAATTGCGATTAGCAATTTCCCGACGCAGCTGGAACCGTTGATCGTTGCTAGGACACATGGCGTGAGATACTGGATATCTCGGGTTCGACATTTCAGGATTTCTGGAGTCAAGAGTATTGCGTGTGTTGAAATCACGATCCACGATTTCCCGACTTACCCAGAAGCGTGGGTCCCAGGTGGCCGAGTAGAGGACAGGTGGCATCGGGGGATCGAGAATCAATGACACGAGAGGTAAGTGATTTACGACATCGTAAGTTCTGATTTCCCGACAGGTGAAATCCCGACAAGAGCACGAACAACCTTGGTAAATACTCATCGGGTTTCGGGGATTTGTGAGACCCAAATCCATGAACGTCGGACTCGTGATCTAGTGAGTTCATATTTCCTGATAGGTAGAAGGGAGGTCGTAGGAATAGTTTTGTGGGTGTTGAGAACTCCCGATAAAGGGGGGGTTGGAAGAACAAGATTTTGTTCTTCGGGCCATAGGAGGAAGAAGGTCCTGGTGGAAGCGGACGTGTGCCGGGTGACATCATTGCGTCACCTAGTGACAGAGCACCACAGCAGCTGGGAAACTGTGTTGCCACAGGCAGAATTCGCTTACAATGATTCAGTGAACAGAAGCACAGATAAAGTCCATTTGAGATTGTATATGGAAGATAACCAAGAGGAGTATCTGAGCTGAGGGATTCAGAGCAGATAATGACAAAGAGCGTGAGCGCTGAAGAATTCGTAGAGGCGATGGAAGAACTTCATAGCAGAGTGAAGCAACGATTGCTGGAGTCGAACCAGGAATATAAACGCAGAGCGGATCAGCATTGGAGACAACTTCAATTTGAGGTTGGCGATCTGGTTCTGGCACATCTGAGGAAAGAAAGGTTCCCAAGGGGGACATACAATAAGTTAAAAATGAAGAGAATTGGGCCATGCAGAGTCCTGAAGAAATTGGGAGAGAACACTTATGAGATTGAACTGCTGGATGAGATCGGAATATCTCCGACATTCAATGTCTCAGAATTATACCCCTATAAGACTGAGGAAGTAGAAGCTGGGAGTGATGAGCAGCCATAAATTCAGTGGCAAAAGCAGATGTCGATTACAGAAAGGCCACAGATGGAGCAGATACTTGACAGAAGAGTCAACAAAAGAACCAGACGGAAGCAATACTTCGAGTATCTGGTGAAATGGAAGAACCACCCAGTGGAGGATGCCAGCTGGGAGACAGAAGCAATCATCCAAAAGCATGGATAGACCATGCAGGAGCTCATGGATAGGATCCCATGAAAGTTTTCAAGCCGAGGAGTATGATGCAGGAGGATCGCCAACTCAGCAAGCGAGCCAACACATCAAGCGAAAGTTTAGCTGGAAAAACAAACCCAAACTTTTGAAAATGCTTTGGGATTGTTGCGCAAGTCTTAAATGATCCTTTATGAAGGAGCACCTTTTGTATGTTGTATCAGACCTCGAGCCATACGCTCTTGTCTGAAGTAGATAGACGACATTTACTTTAGTTAATGTAGGTAGATAGGATTTTATTTCCAGATTAGACAGTTTAGAGTTCGAGAGGGAAAACAGATATAGACACCCTCCTTTGTACATTGTAACATTATTCAGATAATTCAGAAGCATTCATAAGAGAGGAGCAAGCAGAGAATTGTATGAAGAACACTTATGTACAGATTTGAGTTAATAGAAGAGAGTCTTTGATTCAAATTCATGTCTGGTGTTGTTTCTCTGTGTATGTGGATTAATGTGCTCTTGAATGTTTGTTTTCTGGATATGCATTTGCTTTGAATATGCTGTGCATGTGATTTCAGGGTTTAAAACTGAAGTCTGAGAAGGAAGATAATCAGTTTCAATTGTTTCTCTATCTGAGCCAGGAGATTCCTGCATAGAGTGCAGTCGAATTCATCCGCAAGGAGTGCGTTGATGAGGGATCAATAGTCTAACTTTTGTTCTTATTTGCCCATAAGTGGTAGTGGGTCGTCGCAACCGTGAAAGGAGTGTGCAGGTTGAAGGAAGGAGAAGTCTCAGTTGTTATCCTGAGAAAAGGAGATAAACGACTGCTGCTGCAGGAAGTGCACAGAGTCTGAAGGACTCAACACTTGAGAAGCTGTTGAACGCTGAGCGCAAGGAGGGTGCATAAATTCCTCTAAAGGAGTCAGAGTGATTAAGCTCAGAAGGTATAGAACCCTTGTGGTATTATTGAAGGGGAGCGTCAAGTGGTTCGTGTCGAGGAAGGTTTCGAGTAGGAGCTGCAAGAGAAGGCTTGGAGAACAAGTCTCGGTATAAGCACTTATTCATTTTCAAGAAATCCTCAAGGAGGAGGAGTCGACGGTCAGGATTCGCAAGGGAGATCAGCGAAGTCCCAACAACTGTCAAATTTTGGGGAAAGTTGTGTAGGGTTTAAGCTTTAGCGCATAGGGGAAGAGTCAGAGCTTATCGGGAATCGACTCATTGAAGAATCGAAGTTTCCAGGAACGTAGGATTCTCATAGGGAGAACTCGCGATCCGCATTTTCCCGAAAAGAGCATAGCTGTAGATCCCGGACTGGGTACGTGTCAGCAATCCGGAGAATCGGGGGTTTGGCATTCAAGATTTTCCCATGCAAAGGAAATGCTACCATTGAAATCGCAAAGGAAACGCTACCATTGAAATCACGATCCCACGATATCCGATAGTAAGACGAGGAGAGGGTGACGTGGAGGAGAGCGTCCGCGTGTGCATCGAGGTTCGACACTTCGGAGATTTTGGCGTCGAGAGAATCGTGGAGAAGTCGCGAAACTCTGAACTGCGACGGGTCCCACAGTGATAGTATTTGGTGTTGACAGGTGTCGCCCATATCGGATATCGAGACTTGGAAGGGTCTGTGACCTCATGCAACAGGAATCACGAATTTTCGATTTCCATTGGAGCGGGGACCACAGGTGTCAGAGCTGAGGACATGAGGCATCATAAGTCGGGGATCGGAGATACCAAAGGCGCGAGTTCTTTGCATTGCAAATCCATGAACTCCGAAGTTCCGATAGAGAAAAAGGGGCTTGGTCCTGTGGTCGACAGGTCGTGTGGAAGAGGAGTTAGCGGAAGAAGTAAAGAAGACGTGGGTGAGAGACCATCGGGATTCGGGGATTTTTGAGACCCGATTCTGTGAGGTCAGGACTCGCGATACTGCGAGGTCTGATTTCTTGATTTGAAGAAGGGAGATCACAAATAAAGTCTGTGGGTATTGAGAACTCCCGACAGGGGGTTGAAGAGTAATTTTAACTCTTCGAGCCTGGATAAAGGAAGGTCCTGGTGAGAGTAGGCGTGCTTGGGGCGCGTTCTGCGTCAAAGTAATTTTTTTTTTCCGAATGCTTCTGAATTATCTGAATAATGTTACAATGTACAAAGGAGGGTGTCTATATCTGTTTTCCCTCTCGAACTCTAAACTCTCTAATATGGAAATAAAATCCTATCTACCTGCATTAACTAAAGTAAATGCCGTCTATCTACTTTAGACAAGAGCGTATGGCTCGAGGTCTGATACAACATACAAAAGGCGCTCCTTCATAAAGGATCATTTAAGACTTGCGCAACAATCCCAAAGCATTTTCAAAAGTTTGGGTTTGTTTTTCTAGCTGAACTTTTGCTTGATGTGCTGGCTCGCTTGCTGAGTTGGCGATGCTCCTGCATCACATGGCCATCCAAATAATAAACTTATAAAATTAGGTCAGACTCTTCCCAACTCATTTTTTCTCAAAATTTGTTTACTTTATCACTCAAGGGTTTCACTCAGGTTTAGTTTGTTCCTGGTCTGAGCGCGGCGCGACCATGGCTTCATGGCCATCTGCTTGAAGGGTGTAGCCAGGTGAAGTCGGTCCTTCCATTGCTTGACTCCTCTGATTCTATGGTCCTTTCATTGCTCGGTTCCTCTAATTCTATAATTCTATAGATGGACGATGGTGGTTTGTGTGACAGGGATGGTGGTTGGCACAGACGGTGGTTCAGTGATGGAGAGCCAAAGGAGAATTGCATGCTCAACTGGTTGAGGGTGGTGGTGCTAAATCAACCATGGCTTCCTTGGGTGTGTATGTGGCTGGGTTTCTTCTATTCTGCAGAGGGATGTCTTCTTTGCTACGTCTTTGCATGAATACTAAGGGAGGGAGAATACTAAGGGAAAGGGTAGAGCTCTGCATGAATACTAAGGGCAAGGGAAGATTGCGCATGCACAACCATAGCTTCA
Source organism: Picea glauca (assembly GCA_000966675.3). Taxonomy (NCBI): domain Eukaryota; kingdom Viridiplantae; phylum Streptophyta; class Pinopsida; order Pinales; family Pinaceae; genus Picea; species Picea glauca. The sequence goes on from JZKD02S1609022.1 coordinate 524,851, forward strand.
ATGGCCCACAACCAGGAGTTTTATTTCTATTTTTTATTTTTATATTTATTATTATTATATTTTTTTTTTCTAAATTTGTTAGATTTCAATACTCATAAGCTTGGATGAAATCTGTAGATTTTCGACTTGGAATGGATTCAACCCATTTCGTAAAATAGTTAGTAGAGGTCATAATCCATCTATGTTGAACACTCGATTGTGGATGAATTTATCCAATGAATTCTATCCCCATTGTTGGAAAGGAGCTTCAAATTTTACTGGAATTAAATGTAAGGCAGGAAGAGTTTTATTACCAACAAACAATTGGCATGAATTCCAAGCTCTGACCGTTGCATTCACATTGGTAAATAATTTCGTCCAATAATATCCTGCCCTTAAAATTTTGTAAGTTGTTTCTCTCCAGGCATGATGTCCTCCACATACTCCTTCATGAAATTTGTTAATGACACCTTCTGTTTCAGATTCTATCAGGCAACATAGCAAGAAACCCAAAGGGTCTTTCCAGTATAACTTGCCATCAATAATGCCATACTTAATTGCATGTAACTTCAAAGTTATTTCTTTTGAAGGAGTCATGTCACTTGGACATTGAAGAGTAAGGATATATGTAATGATATCATTGTACCAAGATGCGGAGGAAAAAAATTCTTCAATATGAATAATGGGTGCTTAATCATCAATCTCCTCTATATCTAGAAGGGAATCATGTGATTCAAAGTTATTTATTCCAAGCACTCTGAAATTTGATTCATCTAATAACCTTGCCATACCTTGACCTTTCAGTGGTTTGGTTTGTTTCACTTCTAAATCAAACTCTTGAAGTTTATCCAACCATCTACCTCTTCTTCCATCAATGTCTGGCTTAATCAAGATATCTTTAATTTCATTTTTTGGTACATAAGAAATTATTTTGGAGTGCAAGACATATGTTCGGAAATCCTTGAGAGCCTTCACCATCGCATAAGATTGTTTTTAGAGAATGTCATATCTTAGCTCTGCATCTATGAGGCTTTTGCTGAAAAAGGATATTGGTTGTTCAAATCCTTCTTCATTCTTCTGAAGAAGCACTGCTGCAACAATATGTTCAGAAGCAAAGGAGAAGATTAAGAATTCTTTTTTATAGTTAGGACTTACTAATACTGGTGCTTCTCCTATGAATTTCTTAACACACTCGAAATATGCTTTGGCTTCTGCAGTCCATTTTACTTCGCTGTATTTTTTTAGCATATCTTTAATTAGTTTAATTATTTCAACAAAATTAGGAATAAATCTCCTCAGAAAATTGTTTTTTCCTAAAAAATATTGAATCTCTTTTCTATTTCTAGGAATATTAATTATATCAATACCTTCAACTCGTTTAGGATCAAACTTAATTCCATATTTTGAAACTATATGTCCTAAAAGTTTATCTTCCTGCATGGAAAAGTGTGATTTTTTTTGGGTTTAGAGACAAACTAATTTTTTTGCACTTTTCAAAATTTTGTCTGAGGTGCACCAAATGTTCTGCATCAGATTTAGAAAAAACTGTTAGATCATCCAGATAAATAACAACAAACTTATCTCTCTCACCAATGAATGCGATATCCATTGCTCTCTGGAAAGTTGCTCCTACATTCATTAAACCAAAAGGAATTTTATCATACATGAAAGTTCCCCATGGAGTAGTAAATGAAATATTTTCTCTATCATCTTCATGAACATCAATTTGATTATATCCTGAGAATCCATCGATCATAGAAATTCTGTTATCCCTTACCACCTTTTCTAAAACATGATCCATTTTTGGAAGTGGGTAGTTATCTTTAAGAGAAGACTGATTTAGGTTCCTAAAATCAACACAGAGTCTTATCTCACCATTTTTCTTCCTAACAAGGAACAAATTTGCTACCCATTCAGAGTATCTGAGAGGAACACTGATTTTTGCACCAAGGAGTTTTTTAACCTCCTTTTTTATTACTGGCAGAAAAATTGGGTTTATCTGTCTAAGATTTTTCTTAAAAGTCTTTATACCATGTTTTAAGGGAATCTTGTGTTCAATAAAAGAAGTATCATAAGTTTTTAAATCATCATAATACCATGCAAAAACATCTTTATACTATTTAAGTAACTCAATGTATTTACTCTTTATTTGAGACAGAAGATATTTAAAATTTTTGACCATCTTGGGATTTTCATTTGTTCCCACATTACAATCTTCAACCTCTTTAGGTTGAGGTCGCAAATTAGACTTTAAAGGTATATCATCTTGGTCAAATAATATTTCTAGAGGGATAAGACCCCTTGGAATCTGATTGTTTTTAAGTAAGAGCATGCGATGATTTGCAATTTTATCTTGGAACTTTTCTGGGTTTTCTCCTTCCTGCAAAATCCAAGCCGGATCATTATGATTTTCTTGATCAATGTGGGTCTCAAAAAACTCATCTACCATTTCCAGGAACTTCTTGATTTGTTCATCATCTTCAAATACTTTCCAATGTTTAACATTGTCTGGAATTGAAGGTCTATGTTTCATCTTATGATACTTCAACTTCAAAACAATAGGTGGTACGAAAGTTGCAACAACTTTGGCTAAAGAGTCATCTTGTTGATTTTGCATTATGGGAATAGAGTGGATGTTAAAATACCAAAATAAATTCTCTATGAGATCCCAGGCACAATTTCTTTATGACCTTAATCTCGGATGATTATCTTGGTATTGTTGTTTTACAATTATCTCAACATCACCAAAGACTATCAAATGTTTGATTTTTAGTTTTCTTGCAGCTTCTAATCCTAAAGATAAAGCTTCATACTCACACACATTATTGGTATAATCAATATCCCATTGTAATCTATAAGAAAAAGGAATGTAATACTCATCACCGGGTGCCACAAATAAAATTCTATCTCCCGCTCCTTCGCAAGATGAAGCACCATCAAATAACATTTTCCACATCCCATCTCTACAATTCATATTTTTCTTTGAAATTTCTATTTTTTGATTTTCTTCTTCTATACATTCTTCAAAATTATCATCTATGGATAATATACAATTGCCTAAATCTTGATCAACAACATAGACTAGA
>JZKD02S1609022.1:529257-547114 GCA_000966675.3 Picea glauca
TATGAGGGGGAAAAGGAAAACTTGAGCTTGGTTTCTCATATTTACCAGATGTAGAGATAGGAGAAGTAGTAGGTGATGGATCTGAGTATAAAAAATAATCTACATGGTTTTTGGAAACAAAAAAATTTACTTCGGGAAGAGAAAGAATCGGCTGTGTATTAAAGATAGTAGGGATTGAAATGGATTCTTTATTTTCACTGATAAAATTTTCTATCAATGAAATAGGGATGGTCTAGTCAATCTCAAATTTTACTTCATGAATAATTACTTATGGAGTTTCTAGTTTAACTTCATACTTACTTGTTGATGTTTCTGCAGATTGAACTTGTTTAAATATTTCTTTAAGACTCAATTATTCAGCAAGAATATTAACATTAACTTGCGTAATTATAGGTTGATAGACCTTACCCACTGATGAAGAAGTTTGTCTAAGATATCCCTTTGGTTTCAACAATTGTTTGGGATCCGAAACTGGCATTGTTTGCTTTTTGACTGGGTTTTTCTTGTTATTATTTTGACCAAATGCCAACTTTTACTACAATGGAGTCACCAGGTGAAAAATGAACCTTTCCATGTATTCAATCTTTGTTCACCATAAAATACCAAAATTTAACTTTGTCGTTCTCCCAGGGGAAAAATGATTTCGTATCTCCATCTCCAACAATGACGCCAAAACGATGTTGTTCTTGACATTGATTCTCAGGCTCAAAGAATAATGTCAGGCATCAAAGATTTTAAATGAAGTGTTTTTATGAGTTCTTTTTTCTACCTTCAGTTTTTTGAGAAATAATCCTTAAATGAAATTGATGATACGACATTACAAAGGTTGTATCTCATTATATGAGTCACAATTATAATGTCAAATGGCATAGAAATGATTTAAAAAACTGTTAAAACAAAGTCAGGTATCAATTATAGATAAGTCTCACCTTTTTTGCAGTAGAATAAAAGTAGAAAGTGCACCCTTGAGAGGAGATAAAAATGAAGTAATTCACACTAGTCATAGGTCTTGTTTTACTCACAGTGATAACATAGGAAAAAATGTTACTGAATGAACTTCTGATATATTATGATCATAGTAGATGTAATACTAAATTTTGTAAATGTGTTGAACCTACACAGAATAGATCTAGCTAAACAATAATACACACATTTGTAGAGAGAACTGGAGAAATAAGAAGAAGGAGGGAAAGAATGGAAGAATTCTCATTAACCGTTATGAATAATGAATAATTTACACATGATATACTCTGTATAACTCAATGAGTTTGAATTGAGGATAAACAATGCACCATAGTGGTGGTATAGAGTGATTTTGACACACACCAATAGTTACGGGAGTGAACTTCCACCTAGTCTAGTCTCTCAGGCAGTTACGGGAGTGAACTGCCACCTAGTTGAGTTAACTAGTCAACTAGTCTTCAGTTAACTGATTGAAAAGATAATAGTGAGGAGTTAACTTAGGGAATCAAGGCTAATGTGCCACTCTTGTGATGATACCAATGCAAGGTCTAATTATCATGGTGACAAAACCAATGCAACATCTAAAATCAACTCAACTAGTCAAACTAAAGTGTGAATTGAAAGAGAATATTCTCCAAGTGGAATATTCTCCCCTAAATTATAGGAGACTGGATAATGACTAATTATGACCAATAAAAAATGAAAATCCTTAGGAAAAATAAATCCTAGGTGTGTGTGAAGTAACTCCAACACCCCCCCTTGAACATCACTATGGTGAAAATAAAGATTGGGTCCCGACAATGAGGCCATGTTAGGTACCCAAGTACAAAAGATACAATGAAAATAAAGTGAGGAAAGAGGGAAAAACTCATGGGAACCCCCCCCTTCCCTCAAGGTAAAATGTATGTAAAAAGAAGAACTACAGTTGCTAGGCAATTGTGTCCTTCACTCCAAGATGACTACACAAAGAATGAGACTTCTGCTAAGTGAAGGTATTGCTGAATATGTCTACCATCTGTTCTGCTGAAGGAAAAAACTATAAGTCGATGATCCACTCATTTACTAAGTCCTGGATGTAGTGCATGTGGATCTCAATGTGCTTCATCCGCTTCCTTTGAACTGGATCTCTGCAAAACTTTAGAGCGCTCTGGTTGTCACACCAGATGACGATCAGTCGATGAAACTAAATGCCCAACTCAGTGAGAAAATGTTGTAGCCACATAGCCTAAATGGTTATGTTAAATACTCCTTTATACTCTGCCTCGACTAAAGATAGAGAAATGGTAACTTTCTTCTTGATCGACCAACATATAGGCCCGAAACCAATACTGAGTGAGTAACCAGATGTGGACTTGCGATCAATGTTATCACCAACCCAATTGGAATCAGTAAACCCGATGAGATCTAATGTAGAGTCTGCTGCACAATGAATCCCAAAGGTGATGGTGCCCTGTATGTATCAAAGGATACACTTTGCAACCTTCCAATGTAGCTCATGCGGCTCCTGCATGAACCTGGAAACTATGCTGGAGTGTTCCAGGTTCATGCAGGAGCCGCATAGTTTCCAGGTTCATGAGAGGTCTGGTCTGGAGTGTGTGAGATACAACAAACTCCCCACTAGTTGTCTGTACAGTGTGTTGTCAACCAGTGGAGTCTCCCCACCATCCTCAAGTTTGAATCCTGATAGGAAAGGAGTCGGAGCAAACTTGCAGTCTGTCATGTGAAATATCTCAAGGAGATCTCGTGCATACTTGGCCCGAGATAGTTTGATGCTTGATGCATCCTGATTGATCTCGAGTCCAAGGAAGAAGTGTAGTGGACCCATGTCCGTCATCAAAACCTGTCATGTAGAATCCTCTTGACTGCAACAATCGCTGAAGTTGGGCACCCGGTGATCAACAAATCATCAACATACATAACTAAAAGTAGAAGTGAATCAGCCATCCTAAGCATGTAGACATTCGGGTCTGATTTACAACATACAAAGTTCCGTGACAACAGGTAGGAATCCATCTTGGCATACCATGCCCTTGGAGCCTGCTTGAGGCCATAAAGTGACTTCTTCAGTCGACAGACCAAGGATGAGTCCTACATATAAATCCTTGGGGCTGCTCCATGTATATCTCCTCAGAGAGATCACCATGAAGAAATGCATTCTTCATGTCCATATGATGGAATTCCCATCTCTTGGCTACCGCAATGGAAAGTTCCAATTGTATGGAATCCATCTTCACTACTGGAGTGAAGGTCTCATCATATTCAATACCATGAAACTGCTGAAAGCCTTTGGCAACAAGCCTAGCTTTGTATCTTCTGATCTGTCCATCTGCTGCGCTCTTGGTCCCGTAGACCCATCTACATTTGACAAGTTTCCTCCCATAGGGAAGGGGAACCAGATCCCAAGTCTGGTTCTCGAGGAGGGATTTGTACTCCTCCTCCATGGCGGATTCCCAAAATGGATTTCCAGTAGCCTCGCCATAAGACTGTGGATTTGAAGATTGAGCTAAGAAAATATGTATGGAGGGAAATGGTTTAGTGGAAGTGAGTGAAATAGGAGGCTCCTCAAAATCATATCAAGTCCTCCTAGTATTGGTTGGATCACCAATGAGATCCCCTGCAGCCTGAAGAGTAGTCTGTGCCCACTTGGGCCTTTGCTCTACCTCTGCAACTGCATCTGGATGCTCTGAATCTGCATCTGACTGTACTGACTCTGAATCTAAATATGAATCATCTAATTCCTCTCAATCATAAATCTCATCTGAATAAGATTCAACATGTGCATGCTCATCATCTTGAATAGGTGGAAGAGTGAAGGTGTCTTCATGTGACTGCTGAGGTACATGCGAGACACTTTCCTCGAATTGGACACTACACTCAATGATAAGTCGGTATGAGGAAAGATCAATAAGCTGATATCCCTTCACACCATCGGGGTATCCAACAAAAATGCACTCAGTGCTCCATGGATTAAGTGTCTTCCTCTTTTAAGAGGGAATCCGGGTCCATGCACGTGAGCCAAAAATGCGAAAGTGGGTCACTTCCGGTTTGAGGCCACTCCAAGCCTCGTAGGGGGTCTGATCCTTGAAATATCTATGAGGAGATCTATTTTGGATGTATTTTGTAGAGTTAAGTGCTTCATCCCATAGTCTTTGTGGTAGTGACTTTGCATGCAACATGCAAGATTCCATCTCCTTTAGAGATCGATTTTTCCACTCAACAACTCTGTTTTGCTACAGAGTATAGGGAACTGTGTGTTGTAGCTAAATCCATGCCTCATGGAAAATATTTTGGATCTCATGATTCACATACGCTCCCCCATTATCAATTCGGAGGACTTTGATCTTCTTTCCGGACTGTGTCTCAACCAAAGCTTTGAAATATTTGAGGTGTTGAAAGACCTCAGATTTTTTCTTGAGAAAGTAGATCCATGTAAAACGTGAGAAATCGTCAACAAAAATGAGAACACACCTCACTTTTCTGATCGATGGATGCAGAAAAGGACCCATGAGGTCACTTTGGATTAGATCTAAAGGTGCAGAAGCTCGCTGAGACTTCCCCTTGTCGAATTTCTTTTGAGGGTGTTTTCCGAGAACACATCCTTCACATACTCCCTTGGAGAAATGGATGTCTGGTAGACCATCAACTTATCTTTGCTTGCTAATCTATTGCATGTATATGAAATTCAAATGTCCAAATCTTTTGTGCCATATCCTACTACTTTCATCAGCATGAGTAAGAAGTAAAGCAAAATCAGGTTCAATGAATTCAGAAAATGTATACAGTCTAGACTGATGATTTACCTCACCGATAGCAACCCTAGAATTGGTTTGCATGTTGTAGATGTCCATGACATTTGGTGTGGATACAAATTTCTTTTTGGTGTCAGAATTATTCATCTGATACACATAGAGAAGGTTGACAGAAAGATTGGGAACATGCAACACATTCTCGAAGCTTCCATTGGTGAGTTCAATCCTTCCTTTGCCGGTGACTTCAACAAAAGAGTTGTCCCCCATTAGAATAGGAGGACCTTTGCATGCATCCAAAGAAGAATAGATTTATTTTGATGCAGACATGTGATGTGATTCTCCTGAATCAACGATCCAAGCACCGGGAGAGGAGTTGATTGCAATCAAGGCATGGCTAGAATTGCCTTTCTTGGAATTCAAATCTTCTGGATTCTTCTTCTTTGCACCCTTGGGGATGTGATCTCCAAGGTTGTTTTGCTGAAGTATTTGAGACATCAGATCTATTTGTTTTTTCATGAATGTGGATTTTGAATGGAATCCTTTGTGACAGTATGTGAATTTCTCCCCTTTTCTTCCCTTTTCTCCTTTGGATCCAGAGGCATCAGTGAAGGGTTTTCTGTACCCTTATTTATTTAGATGTGCATGATATTTCCATTTATATTTATCTTTAGATTTTTGATATTTGTGGCTGCCATCTTGCAAAGTGAGTGCATGCGCCTTTGGGCCTTTGATTACGCCCATGTTGATGAGCTTGGTCTTCTCTTGTGTTAGGGATTCGATAAAGTCCTCAAGAGAAGGCATCTTCCATGTGGCTCCAGAGGCAAATCTGATAGTATGGAATGTAGACATGAATACAGATAATTCAGGACCAAGGTTGGAGAGAATGGTGAGAACCATTTTTTTCTCCTCCTTCGATTTATCAACCCCGCAAGCTTTGAGTTGCGACAGTAAATCCTTGAATTTTGTAAAGAAATCTTGGATATTCTTAAATCTTTTTGGATCCAATGTGAGCATCTCCACCTCTAGCATGTGTCCCCTCATATCATCCTATTTTCCAAAGATCCCTTCCAATATGGTCTAGGCTTCATTGGGAGTCTTACAGGAAGATATATGAAAAAGGAGATCGGGAGAAATAAGACTGCAAATTGTTCCGAGTGCCTCATCCATGTGATTTAAGTACTTGGATTTTTCTATGGCTGATGTTAGCTCTTGATTTGTATTCATGGTTAACCTGTACAACCCTCTGGACTAGAGATGTATGGATATTTTCTCCTTCCATGAAAAATAGTTGTAAGGTGTAAGGATGAATTCTTTTTGGAATTCCATCTTTCCATTGTCTTCAATATTTTGTACCTGCAAAACATTTTGGTGTAGATTTTGCTTAGCAGTTCGTCGGCTCTGATACCATGTAAATGTGTTGAACCTACATATAATAGATATATCTAAACAATAATACACACATTTGCAGATAGAACTAGATAAAGAAGAAGAAGGAAAGAAAGAATGGAAAAATTCTCATTAACCGTTATGAATAATGAATAATTTACACATGATATACTATATATAACTCAATGAGTTCGACTTGAGGATAAATAATGCACCATAGTGGTGGTATAGAGTGATCTAGACACACACCAACAATTACAGGAGTGAAATTCCACCTAGTCTAGTCTCTTAGGCAGTTACAGGAGTGAACTGCCACCTAGTTGAGTTAACTAGTCAACTAGTCTTTAGTTAACTGATTGAACATAGAGTAGTGAGGATTTAACTTAGGGAATCAAGGCTAATTTGCCACTCTGGTGATTATACCAAGGAAATTTTGAATTATCATGGTGATGGTCCCAATGTTGCATGGTGACAAAACCAATGCAACATCTAAACTCAACTCAACTAGTCAAACTGAAGTGTCAACTGAAAGAGAATATTCTCCAGGTGGAATATTCTCCCCTAAATTATAGGAGACTGGATAATGACTAATTATGACTAATAAACAAGGAAAAAAATTAGGAAAAATAAATCCTAGGTGTGTTTGAAGTAACTCCCACAAATTGTAATCGTTCACTCTTCAAGAACTACATAAATAAATTCAGAGAGATGGAAACACAGAGGAAACAAATAACTCAAATTGAACGAAACTTAGAATATCTGTCTGCACTTGTATTTATATTAATTTTTTTTTCTCCTTTACATTCAGGAAGAATACCCCCACTAATAGATCTAAAATCTATCTATTTATACAAAAAATGTCTCAATTGAAAACCAGTGTACTTCCCATAGTATCTTCCTAAAAATAGAATACAGTCCGAATGAAATAACAACATGAAACTATTGTTGAGTTTTGATTTGATGTGCTGGTGGTTCATTTGTCCCTTCATTTTCTCGTAGATGCATTCGTTTTACTTTGTTCTTTTAACTGGGTACACATGTCCATTAAGGCCACCACAATCATTGGATTACTTTCTTTTCCATATGATTTTGTTGCCATTTGTCCCTTTGAATGCATTTAATGGGATAAAGAATTGCAAGTATATTAGCGTTGGCTCGTTATGTGATGGCTAACGGTTACGTGGAAAAGTAATTGTTCACGAATAGGATGACATGGGGACAAGTGTACAATAGGGAGGTGTGATGAGTGGATGCAAGAATGTAGGTGGAAGGGATGGACAGGGTAAGTGTCATGCAGGGAGAGGGGAAGTGTAGGTGATGAGGCAGGAGAGGGAGAGTACTGACGGATAAAGTGGACATTGTGTATGTTCTTTCATTTTCTCCCAGCTACACTCGCTTTCCTCTGTTCATTGAATTGTGTGCACATGTACATCGATGCTACCATGAATATTGAAGGCTCAAGCTTCTCATTTATTCAAAATATAACATCTTCTTTTGTTTTTGTGGTAGCTTCTCCTGGATCCTGCTCACTTCTTGGATTGTGATATGATACTGTAAACTTGGATTTACCAACAATTCATTAATTTTGAGTAAATTAATTTGGTTCATTTATTGGATGGACGACTGGATATTTTCCTTGTTCTTTCTGGAACTTTGTTGGTTCATTTCTATTTCAATATGCCCCAATGCCTCTGAGATATTATTTCCTTCAAATTCAATCAATTTTTTTTGTTTATAGAAGATAATGCCTCCAGACAAGCCTCCTTTGCTTCTCTAGAAAGTTTTTTGCTTCTCTCGAGATTTGTTTCCTAGTATTTTAGGGCCATTTCTCCCTTTACTTGTTCAAAATGTGAGAAAGGGGAGAGACCATGGATAATATCTTTCTGCCTCCATATGATAAATTCCTGAAACTTAGACCTAGCTGCGAAAGCCTCTTTTTCCTTAACACAAATAATTTTCAGAGAAAGATTTATTCCTTGATATCATTTCTGAATAGCATCTACCTTTTGATATAGCTTCTGCTGGACAACTTCTATCTTCTCACTGATTTCCGATGCTTATGTTTTGAAGGCAATACTATATATTATTTTGTTCTCTGTTTGGGCCAGTTTGGCCTACAAATTTTCAATCAAATTGTCTCACTGAGTGGTCAAACCTTTGCTAGTCTGTGAACTCTGGTAGATCAACTCAAGATTATCCTTTAACTGCTTCATTTGATACTGATGACTAGCCTAGATTTTTTCAATGTATTGATTCATCCCGTTTATAACATTCCGTTCTGTATTATGTATCTCATTCTGCAATTGATCTACCAAGAGACATTTCTGTTGCAGTTGTTTAGTTAAATTATCCACTGACCATTGATTGGCAGTGGCAAAAGACCCTAGTGAATCTACAACTTCCTTTGCAAACTTAGGATCATCTAGGTCTTTCCCATCATACACCAATATTATCCTTTTAGTGACTGCTCCATCCTTTTGGTGAGATTCTCTTTTTACAATAGCTTTTTGTTTCTTGCTGAAAATAAACTTGAGGGAGGCGTCTCTTCAGGCAAGATAGGAGTAAGATCATCAACATGCATGAGCTCTGTTTTATTAGGATTTCCAAAACTGGTCTGTAAAGGGGTTAGTGATGTGATAGGGGACATGATTACCATGAAATGTTCCTGACCTGTTGTATTTGGGGTGCCAACATGAGTAGCTGGCATTGAATGAGGAACAATTTGTCCTTGATTCATGAAAGCTTCAAACTAAGCTAATGATTGTGGATTAATCAAACCTGACAATGATGCTTTTATTTCTTGAAATAACTTTTATATACTTTTTGGGACTTCTTCAACTTTGTTCTTAGTGGAGCAACTTGGCTCAGATCCTGTGGGTTTCGCTTCCTATGAAGAAAGCATGGGTTTCGACTCTCCTTGCAATATCTTCAGTAAACTGTTTCGTATATGCTTTTGAAAGCTGAGGAAACCATCTTGTTGGTCAAGAGGCAGAGTTTGGAATCCTCTTTGAACTTCTTCATAATATCTAACTCCCTTGAACATCTCATCATAAGGATAATCCTCATGGATGTATCACTTCATGTTTTATTGAGCCAACTGATTCTCCACTATCTTATGTGGATCATGTTTCTTGAATTCAATGTCAACTATCTTGACATCTTCCAGGGCTGTAGCCTCAACTTTAGAATGACCAAAACCTAACAATGTGAACATACCAAGTTGAATGGGGAAAGTCAGCCATACCTTTTTCTGAGATGCTTTCAATTCTTTGTTGATACCTCCTGCTACTGTTTGGTATGCCACTTCTTTGCATACCATAAGATCAGGTAAAAACTGTGGAAGGGCATGAGGAGGAATGAAAGAACCAAATACTCTAATGTAGGATAAATTTTCCTCAATAAACTAGTGTGCAATTGTGCCTAAATTCCCCATAATATTTTTTGAAATACTGGGTGGTGGAAGGCCATAGATAACTATGTGAACATGTACCACTACATTGTGACAGATTTCATAAAAAAATCTTTAGCATATTCCTCCCATAATTTGGAGTGGTAGAAATGTATTGGCTCAGAACTGGATGGGGTCCAAATCCATTTCATTAGGGGGAATGGGGTCATGAAACAAATGGCATACATAATATATGATGACAAGTAAAAAGGAGCAGGTTTCCCTTTTGATTTTGATGATTGATACTGAGCAAATTCATTGGCCAAATTATCAGATAACATTTTATCCCAATTGAAGGTATAACCCTTGGCTACTTCATTCATTATGGATACCCACTCAACTGAGAAATGCACAGGTTTCTTTTTCCCAAACAGACGATAGATCATCATGGATATATATAACATATGGGCATCTAAGGACGCCGTGGAATATACACCATGAACATTGGCTCTGAATATTTCTAGATGTCCCCACTAGGTATTGATTATATCATGACCTTTTCTACCATATTGAGTGAATTATTTTCTCTCGAAATCAAGAAGAAATGATGCATTGTAAGTATATTTGGGTGTAGGGGAAAGCTTATACATTACTTGTAGATTATCTGTTCGAAAAGTGTCGACGATGGTCTTCTGGTGGCTGATGATGCTTCTGGTTTAAATGTTGACATGTTCCAAAGCCCAATTTATCATATCATTGTAGGGTATAATTTTGGGTCGTGCAACAATCTTATGCATTTTTGACCGTGCTACCAATCTAACTTGGTCGAAAAGGACTCGTTGTCTTCCTCGACAGAGTCATCTATACAACTGATAATTTCATGCTCTAAGATATCAAAAATCTGCTTCCAAGACTTAATGGCTTCCGTAACTCACAGAGTTGTGTCTGATAGAACATCTACATTTGGATTGGAATCATCACCTGATGCATCAAGATTCATTGTAGCTTTTCGTGGTGCCATAATCCTCAAGAAAATAAAACTAGCCTACCCATAACAAGAGAAGTCTGTAAGCTTTTCACTAAATGAAAAAATACTAATAGAAAATGGTAAAACAACTTTGAAATTCAAATAATTTTATTCATAAAGTCTATCGGTCTTCATATAGATCTACTGACGAAGAATTTATTAGAAACTTAATGGAATTTATTACCTGGTGATTCCCAATCTTTAATGGAATTTATTACCTGGTGATTCACAATCTTTATTGAAATCATTAACCTTAATCAATCATAAATGTCATTAATACTTCGAGAGTTTGGCGTTTAGAAGCTTTGGATGTGACAGGATGTAAATATCTCGAAGTCTGAAACTGCGGAGTGATTAATTAATACTTAATCATGATTAACCTCATTTATCAAATGTTTTATTAACTTTTTAAAACAATTTTTACTTTTTGTAATATTCATTACTTTAGAGATTTGATACTTCGATTGTTTGTGAACTCGGTCTTTGTTAAAACTCTTGAAGAGAAATCTTCTGGAGTGACGTGGGAGAGATGATTTCATTCTTGATGACATGTCAAGAAAAGAGAGGTGCCATGTGTCACTTGAAAACATGTGAATCATCCAATAGAAATGTCAAAAATAAGTGCCACGTGTCATCCCAAGAAAATATTTAAAAGACACATGTCCCATGATGTGTCTGTAAGTCCTTTAGGATTTATCACATGTGAATATCTTCGGGACTTTGGAGTTTCGAGGTTTTTGTTGTTTTAGATTTGTTGGAATACCCGAAGTGCGAAGCTCCAAAGCGACTGTTAAATATTTCCTTTTAAACTCATATAGTTTCTAAACTTTAGAGATCATTAGGATTGTTTGATCAAATTAGAGTAACTAATCAACGATAGATATTGTGAGCGCCTTATTGATAAATAAAAACCAATGTATTTATTTTAAAATTGAAAGGTAATTCTCTAAATTTTTTTCTTTTTGGGTAAAAATTTATTTCTAACAGGCAAAATCTAAAGTTCAAAAGCTCAAAATTATACATGTTCTAACACAATGTATTAATTATTATATATGAGATTCATATTTGTAAAATGTAGTTGGTTATTGTTGTGCATGGCATGTTTAGACATTATTTTATGCTATAGCATGAATCTTGGTTATTGCACGAGATTTTATTATGTTTATTTCATGTTTATTTATTAATTAAATGTTATTAGAATTCAAAATCAGTTTTGAAGTGAGTTTTTGAGGTTGTGTGCCCATCCCATGGGTGGTTGGGTACATTAAAGATTGGTATCAGAGCCCGTAGTTCAAACACCAGACTCATATGGGATGAAATGAGTGTGAATTGGGAAGATACACTATCACATATTTTAGTCTGTGTGAATTTGGAAAATGGTGAATAATTAGAGGGAAACGCCTCAAATTCGTGAGAAAACTCGAGTTTTAAATAACTGAGATTTGCTTGAGAAGTAAATGGATTCAATCTACATAGTTGCAGAGTTGAATTCGACCTTAAAGGTTGAAAAATTTGTATTTTAATGACTTCTATAGTGCGTAGAAGATTTCAAATATTTGATGGCTGAGATCATATTCGATCTCGAGATCAACAACCTATATTTCCCCTTAATAAATTGAAAAAACTGATAAAGTTTCAAAGTTTGACAAATTTATGAGATCAACGACCAAGATTCATTTTAGAGGTTCAAAAAAGGAGGAATATTGACAATTCATATTCATTTTTGTCCATTTGAGAATTAGGAGAAAAGAAACAATCAATATCATCTTGGTTGGGAGATTAATGACCTAGATTCACCTGGGTTTTGGATGAAATTGTCCAATTGTTGAAAATCACCATTTGATATTGTCAATGGCTGATGGGTCAAGAATCAAAGAGTTTGGAAAAGTGTTGAAGTTCGGCCAAATGAAATATGAGATCATCGATGGCCGATGGATGATGGATTAACGAGTTTGGAGAAGTGTTGAAGTTTAGCCAAATGACATCTGAGATCGCCAATGGATGATGGATCGGGGATCGACAAGTCTGGAAAAGCATTGAATTTTGGCCAAATGACATCTGATATCGTCGATGGCCTATGGAACAAGGATGGAAATTTTTTGTGAAGTATTGAAGTTCATCCAAATGAAATTTGAGATTGTCGATGGCCAATGGATTGGGGATCGACGAGTTTGGTGAAGTGTTGAAGTTTGGCCAAATGGCCTTTGACGTCACTGATAACCGATGTATCGGGGATCAATGAGTTTGGTGAAGTGTTAAAGTTAGACCAAATGACATCTGAGATCATCGATGGTCGATGGAGTGAAGATCAATGAGTTTGGTGAAGTGTTTAAGTTCAGCCAAATGACATCAGATATTGTTGATGGTCGATCGATCAGGGATTGGCAAGTTTGGTGAAGTGTTGAATTTCAGCAAAATGACATCTGATATTTTTGATGTCCAATGGATCAAATATTGATGAGTTTGGAGAAGTGTTGAAGTTTGACCGAAGGACATTTGAGGTTGCCAATGGTCGATGGATCGAGGATTGACAAATTTAGTGCAAAGTTCATATTCTTCCAAGAGACACTGCTGATGGCCAATGAAGGAAATGAAGGTGATGATGTGTCATGCTAAATCATAATCCACATGTAATTTCATGTCAATCTAGTTGATTCCTCAAGATGACATGTCATTCCATGTCAACATCTATGTGTCATGCCACGTCAAGATAATTTCCATTTCATCCAACAGAGATGGATGATGGTCAATCGTTGGGTTGACTGAATTAAGGAAATGTTTTCAATAGTCATCGGGGATCGTCGATTTCCAATGGGCCAATGGTTAGGTATCGACCAAAGTGGTAGGGAGTTCCATTCACCAATGAAGATCATCGATGAATGATGGTCAATTTTCGGGTCAACTAGTTTGGAGTTTTGTGAAAATCGATCGTTAGGGAGTTGGGTTGATGGCTGACAGTCAGCTCGATATTTTTGGTAAGTGTTGTGTACGTCAAAGGTGAACATCAGTCGTCGATGGACGATGGAATGCATATCAATGGTCCAAATTGCTTCCAATTTGAGATCTACGGTGTAGTCTAGAGCCATTTTCTTATTTTGGCCATAATTAGAGAAAATTAAGTCAGATTGGGCTGAAACTTATGGGTTTTTTATGAAGAGAGGAGATCTACAAAAGTTTCAAAGAGGTATATTATCCAATTCTTCTTGGATTTGTGAGGAATTTCAAAATAGTGGTTTTTAAATATTTGGGTAGAGATCATTGGCAAAGGTCTATATTAAGCTGAAAATATCAGGGAGAGTCTAGAAAGCAGACATGGAAATAACCCATGAAGGAACTAAATAAATCCTCTGGGGATTGGAATGGGGATACTGAACTAGGCCAAAATCCACTATTCCGGGCCACTTTTTGGGGATTTTTGAGATTTTCAGAGCATGAAAAGTGACCCTAGATAAAAAAAACAAAACTAGAAAATTTAATTAAATCAACATTTTATATAGTCATCAAGACAAACGAATTTGGTTTAGCGAATTTTTTCCAGAAGCTTGGATAGGTTGGATTGGACAAAGTTGTAGATTCCAAATTACTGCATCAGATTGAAAACCCAAGATTTGTTATGAATTCATTTTCATTATTATTATCTATATCTGATACAAAATTTTCTCTATTTCATGACATATTTTCTTCTGCAGTTGATAAAAGTCAACAAAAATGCACTAGTGGAGAAATTGCATAAATGGGGTGAAAGTGGTTTTTTCAGGAAGCAATAACTTTGTTGTTAGGTATTAGATTGGGGCATGGGTATAGCTATTGGAGAGATGATTTATAGGATAATAACCTTGAATTATTATAATTTGGAGAATGATGATATAATTCTTCATGAGTTGAGAAGAAAAAATGCATGTAGCATTAATTAGCAAATTTTATAATATGCATAATTCTAAAAAAATGGTTGCTTGCACATTTTGCATACTTAGGGGATATAAAAATATCAGTTCAAGATAAGAATGCCGATTTGGGACATGGAGGAAGGAGAGGGAGCCTTCAGTCATGATAAAGAATCCAAAGGCCTAAATACCAATGTGGGTAATGTAGAGACATAATCAAATGGGCACCAGAGAAAAGGGGAACATGAAACATTAATAGAGACTGTGAAAAGCCTGAAAATAGAAGTGCATAGTTACAATGAATACAATGAGAGGTTGATGAGAGAAAAAAATCAGATAAATTCCCAAGTGATGCAAATCCTAAATTAGTTGTATAGGTAAGCAAAGAATGGATCCAAATCAAGGAAGGAGGAAGGAGGAAAATATTATGAAAGAAGAGATAAATACAAAAGAGATAGTCATTCAATAAGTGGAAACATAAATCATAGAAATAACTCACCTCCTTACTCCACAAGAAAATTTTATGCATCGAAGGACTCCATAAGAAGTCTAGAGGTGTCTCCTCTTAGGCACCAAAGAAGAAGACATGAATTGGATAGTTTGCAAGGAGAGCTAAGGAAACTCAAGCCACCATCCTTTGATGGTAAAAGAGAAAGGGAAGATGATGATGTATCCTAGTTGTTGGGAATCAGAAAGTACTTTCAGTTGCACAACTACTCATCTAACCTAGAATCCAAAATTTCCACATACCATTTGCATGGAAAAGTTGCTATGTGGTGGGATTAACTGAAGCAAGTTGAGAACATTAATGAGAGCAAGATCACTTGGAAGTAGTTCAAGAGATGTTCTTAGAAGGAGTATCTTTCAGAGAACTTACATGAAAAGAAGATGCAAGAGTTATTTGAACTTAGGTTTGAAAGAATTA
This sequence comes from Picea glauca, assembly GCA_000966675.3. Taxonomy (NCBI): domain Eukaryota; kingdom Viridiplantae; phylum Streptophyta; class Pinopsida; order Pinales; family Pinaceae; genus Picea; species Picea glauca. The sequence goes on from JZKD02S1609022.1 coordinate 544,580, forward strand.
CCATGACATAATATGGAAAGAAGTTCTTGGGATTGTTGAAGTATGTAGGATTTATCAAATATGAAAAAGAGAAGATACAAAGGTTTTTGAGTGGACTTCCATCCTTTTATAAGAAAAATATTTAGTATTATGAGACTAATACTTTAACAAAAACCATTAGGAAGGATAAGTACTTGATGAGAAAGGGAAGGGCAGAGAATCCATGCAAAAATATTGGAAGGATAAGAAGAAATAGAAATATGATCAAAGAAGGAAGGGATTCAAACCTCCTTTCAACAGAAACAATCCAAATAAATATTAGCAAGAACAATATACTAAGAATGAATCCAATATGGAAGAATCCTTGGGAAAAAGAGGAAGACCACCAATACAATGTTGGGGGTGCAAAGGAAATCACCTATACAAAGATTTTTCTCATAGAGGAGATAAAGAGAATACTATGCACAACATCCAAGAAGCTACAACAATAGAAGACATGGGAAGAATATATGTATCCTTAGAAGACCGACAAGAACAGTACCAATCCAATATGATTGAAGTGGAAGGTAAGATCATTAATCATCCTATTGCTATTTTAGTTTATTCAGGAGAAAACCATTATTACACTGATCCTAAAATAGTGGATATATTACATTTGGAGAAAATTAAGCTTTAGAAATAAATTTTGGTTCATTCAGTCACTAGAACCAAAAAAAGGATCAATGAGATGGTCATAGGTTGTCCAATAAGTCTTAATGGAGTGAGAATTATTGATGAAATGAATATCATCCCATTAGGATCTTATGATAACCTAATTAGAATGGATTGGTTGGAACAACACTATGTTGTCCTAGATTGTCATAACAAGACATTTACATGTCTTGATGAAGAACGAAAACAAAGTACTGTGAAAGCAATTCCAAGACCCATTTCTATAAGGGATATTTCAGCCTTACAAATGAAGAAATGTGTTAGGAAAGGATGTCAATTGTATGTATCTCACTTGGAAGAGATAGAATATACAAAAGGGCCAAGCCTTGTATATTTTCCAGTATTGAAAGAGTTTGAAGATGTATTTCAGAAATACTAGGATTACCACCAAAGAGGGGAATAGATTTCTCTACTGATTTAGTACCAGGTGTTGTACCAATATAAAAAACTTCTTACATAATGAGTACACCATAATTAAAAGTATTAGAAATGCAATTGGAAGAGTTGTTGAAGAAAGGGTAAATATGTCCTAGTGTTTCACCTTGGGGAGAACCAATAGTCTTTTTCAAAAAGAAGGATGGAACATTAAGGCCGTGTATAGACTTTAGACAGTTGAATAAAGCCATGGTCAAGAAAAAATACCCTCTACCTAGAATTCATGACCTCTTTGATAAGATAAGAGGAGAAAATATATTTTCAAAGATAGACTTTAGATCAGGATACCATTAGGTAAGAATCAAGAAGAAGACATCAATAAGAAATCCTTTTGAACTAGGTATGGACATTATGAATTTGTAGTTGTTCCATTTGGACTAACCATTGTACCAATTGTATTTATGTGCTTAATGAATGACATATTAAAAAATTATTTGGATAAGTTTGTCATTGTGTTTGTAACATCCCGCTCTGGCGCACTTAGAAAACTTATTCTTTGAGGACACTTGCTCGCAAGTGATCTGGATTTTTATGATGATAAAAAATTTATCCTTGATGATGATGCGTTATGATAGATGACATGATGTTTTACTTCTTTGACATAAACATGTGCTATTGAATCAGTTTATTTGAGTGTGCAGGGTTTTGACCTGGAGGATGCAGAGGCATCGACGAAACCCTTGGACTCTGGATTGAGTCAGGGAGTGTGCTATTTGAGTTGATTTATTTATATTTATTGATTTGATGATATGTTGTTCACATGTTCTGACATGATGGTTGATGATGTAGGCCGACGATAACTTGCCGACCAGACTCCCATATGGATTAAAGGGGCCACACACGATTTCCAGAGAGGTTGAGGGAGAGGGGTGGACAACAGCCCTGCCACAGCCTACTAGCACTCCCGCCGTGGCTCGAACTGTAGGTTAACAATTACCTAGTTTGAGAGGACCCACGATGTCGTGAGGGCAGACTGCGACAGTTGCTCACGATGATTCTAAGGGGCGCGTAATTAGGCGGGGGCCTTATTCCTTAGATCCCTTAGTCTCCCACAAGTTCACCTGGCGGAGTGTTGAATCCAGGGGTTATATATGTATACCAATTAGTCAAGTCAGCGAGTGGCACCCTTGGAGCACGTGGTGCATCCTGAAGGGCACGTCGCGCAAAGAAACACAAGTCGGCGAGTGGCACCCTTGGAGCACGTGGTGCATCCTGAAGGGCACGTCGCGTAACAGAAGCAAACGAGGCGAGTGGAACCCTTGGAGCACGTAGTGCATCCTGAAGGGAACGTCATTTTGATGATGATGATGAGACAACCTAGATGACCCTAAGACCTTAACGCCTTAAGAAATTTTCAAAACGACTCCCCTAATTAATTGTCGCCCAGTTCAAATCTAAACCTAAATTTAA
>JZKD02S1609022.1:577802-595371 GCA_000966675.3 Picea glauca
ATTGAGTTATATTTTTTTGGGTAAATAAAGATCGGGTTCTTTTTCAATAGAAACCTTCTTAGGTGTTGCATACATGTCTTGGGGATTGGATCTATGTGCTAGAGGGTTTTTAGATCAAAATTCATTTTGAAACAATGATAAACCTCATCTATAGTATCGTCTCAATTCATGATGGAATCCCATTCAAACAGTGATATGTTGGTGTCTTTTGTTTTTCCATGGTCCCATCCATCGACTTTATGGAAAATTTGAGAACTTTGCACTAGAAAATAACATAGTAAGTGTAACATCCTCCTCGTTACGACAACAACTCAGATAACAGGTGCAATTTTTTTTATTTTTTTTTTAAAGTGTGTGTGCACGTGTAGAAAGGAAATAGACACACTTGACTCCACGTCGCCACCCAACGACTAACAAGATGCAACCACGATGATCACAACAAGAAGACATAAGGTGCACAACAAGTAACTGCAAACATGAAACGACCACAGACATAAGGAAGAATCCATAATAGTAGATTTTACTATTTCTGCACAGGAAAGCAGGGCGTTTAATCTTAGTCCTCTGTTCCAGAGAGAGAGAAGGTCAGATAGGCTCCTGGCCAAATTCTCAGGAAGAAACTAGTAACCTGACGACGAACAATACGCAAGCAAGACGAACATAGCAAGATGACATATGACGTACCACAGTAACAACATGCGTTTAACGACGATCAAACGACAATAAGTAATACTGACTACCCATCTGTCCTACCCTGCAATGGTTAGGACCTCCAAGACACATAAGCAACACTCAAGCCCAGGTTACCATCAATTTTAACCATTTAAGGTCTCAGGGCTGGAAACTGTTCTGAGGAACAAGGAGGTGTCTACATCCCGCCCGACACAAGTAGACCAAGCAATAAATGACTACCACCAAGTACAAATAAAAAGAAAAACCACGACCGTGACGGAAAGAGCAAGTCTGAATGGACTCCAACAATAACCACCCAATGGTTAAGACTCAGCCTTACCTGTGACTCAATTGGCAACAAGTACAGATCAACACTTCATTGAGGTTTCGTTAGTCGACGAGTTACCCAGCCGTCCTTATAATGATAAAAACTGAAATAAATGCATATTCCCCATCCCTAAATCATAATACATTATGGTACTTAAGTAGGGTACTTAACGCAAGGACCCTACCTTTTACATGTCATCCATAACCTTAGAATTTTAATCACCTTACCATAATAACAATGTCATTATACTTCATATCACAATAACCTTGTAATTAAAATAACCTTAAAAGTTCTTTCCCTATTAGCTAACACTAACAATACAATGCTTTATGTTGAACTAACATTACCCTAAAACAATTACATCTTACTTTTTATATTATAATAAATTGCACACCGAAAGTCATTAATTACCTTCCTGCATCTACACTAACTTTACATTGCTCTACGTTGCATTAACGGTCCCTCAAAACAAAATGATCATTCATTTAATATTATAATAAATTGAAACAGGATGTCAATAAATTACATTCCTGGATCTACGCTAACATTTCATTGCTTTATGTCACAATAACAGTCCCTCAAAATAGAATTATCAATACAATTAATATTATAATAAAATGCAAACCGAATGTCAATAAATTACATAAACAATGCTTCTACCCATTACTATACCAATTTATATTATTAATAACAATAAAATTTCACTCACATATCCAATAAAATAACAATATCCTTTTCATTTAATGTTGCCATATTAACCTAAAACCGAGTTAACATTTCATTTATAACCATACTAAATGTTAACCATATCAGTAATGATAGTGACCATTTAAATTGATAATGATCATTCAAGTTGTGGGTTCCAGAACTGTAATCGATTATACTGCGATCAACACGAGGTCAATTCAAGATTTACATATAATGTTTGCAGCAAACCCAACAACTAATTTACCAAAACTTCAACCAATCTACACAACGATCTTGATGAATAAGATTTCACGAATTCCAATTAAAATTGTATACATGATCTGACGAATTCCGTATATTCAGATTGCAATAACTATAACCATGATTCGATGATTTTATAAATTCGAATGCAAACAAGACAACTACTGTACAAAACGCAGTAATAAAACGCACCCTGATAAAACGCAGTAACAAACGCACACTACTGTACAAAATGCAGTAAATAAACGCAGTAGTAAAATGCAGTAATCAAAATGCTCATAGTTGTAAGGACCAGGAAAACTCGAGCAGACCCAGGCATTAAATTCATCATTCAAAACAACACACAGCACCAAAAAATCGAATCCCCAAAATCAAGCCATCTATCTGCCTCAGAAAACAGTCAGGGATTTGCTGCCGAGCATCTAAATGGAGGATTAACCGGGCGTTTAGAATAGAAATATAAAAAAACAGTAAGGCAACCAAATCGCCGAGTACAACAATTATGGTTTAGGTTGGGTAATTTACTTTTCACTGAACCCATAATCACAGTTTCTAGCAAACATTCTAATGTGCATAAATTGGGCGAATTCTAAAAATTCATTGATAACCAGAGCTAAAAGAAGGAAAAACTACTTCAATACAAATTTCGTCGTCTGTGGAAATAGAATCAACAACCACATGGTTAAAGCCAGGCACTCTACCAGCTGAGCTAAGAAAGCTGGATGATAATCATAATTAAAAACGCCCCCCCCCCCAGTTAGAAGTAAACGCCCACAGTCACAAATAACTGCCCACATTAAAACAACAACGACAGCAATACAATGCCCACAGTAAGATATAACGCCCACCGAATGTAAATACACCAACAGAAAGTAAAAACGCCCACGACCGTGTAAAAACTCCATGGATGAATGGTTAAAACACCCACTGAGAAATTGAACGCCCACAGAGAATGTTCAATTGTTGAGGCACCATTTGATTGTTGGGCGAAGAGGAAAAATGTAGTTGATTAAAGGAGGGCCAATCGACATGGAAACACCAGGTAATTCATGTTTGGGGCTGCATAAGGTTTTGGGCGCATTCAATCTAAGGGTAACTTAAAGTAAAAATTTAAAAAGAAAACTCAGGCCTTCACATAATCTTCGGCAGAGTAAAAACCAAATAAATAACGCAGGGCAACACATTTTGCAGTGCAACCAAGAAAAACGTCAGGCAACCACTTAGGCACAGAGAGTAAGAAAAACTAAGGGGTAGCGGTATATAAAAAAATTATCCAAGGCGCAAGATCAATTTTCCAAGGAGAAGAGAAAAATTAACCAAGGCACGGAGATCGACCGGAAAACCAATCTATTACGCTTCAAGCCACAAGGATAATACATTTGAGAACATATTTTTATTACATTTGCCTGGAATTAGCATGCAATACATGTACAACCAATAATCTGATACCAGCGTAGATCATAATGCATCATATTCGACCGAATTAATTAAACAACCATACCGTTGCCTTAACTCTCGCCTCGAATGATGACTGTGCGCTTCATGCCGCTCCTGCTCCGTGCCGCTCTAGCTCGCCGACCGTCGAGACCGCACTGGTACCTCCCAGCCAATCTCTAGGGGTACTCTTCTTCCCCCTTAGCCCCCCAAGCCGCAAAGGGGCCACACACTTTCCAGATGGTATGCCTAGCTTCCCAGCTCGCCTCGCAAGGCCGAGCTACCACTCCTATTCGAGCTGGAAAATCCCAACTCCTCACAAGCAATCAGTCAAGTCACCATTCGACAGCGTAACGTTACGCTAACAGCCGATCCCTTTCTTCCTCATCTCCCTTTTCTTTTATAGAGTTTTGAGACCCACCAACTTTCCTAATTCACATTTTAAATTAAGTTTCAATAAATATTTTCTTTAAATTTATTAATTGTCTCATATCCCTCATCCACCTAGAGTCGCTCCTAAATTTACTCCTAGGTGTTCCTAGATCCCCTTACATGTTTTAAATACTTTCCTAAAAAAAAATATGTTACTAAATTAGCTCAGATTAGCAGGTTCTTAATTGCAGATTCCTTTCTATGTTGACCGTGCTTTTTACCTTAAGTTCCCATCTTTCCTTTATTAAGTTTCCTCCATTACTTAGTTTCCTAAATCATATTATTCCCTTCATTCCCCTTTTTATTAAATCCCAAAATGGCAATTGCGTTATTAAATCCTTCCCCCTTTTTTTTTATTAATTTAAGATCTTTGTACTTCCACAAGTTAAAGAATAATTTCTTCTTTGAAATTTTTAAATCCACTATTTTTAATTAAATTCTTACTCTCTTAATTTACCCCAAGAATTTTATGAAGACCTAACTATTACTTAAGTGGTTTTTTGTTTGAATTTTTATTTTTATTCTAGGGTCTTTTTCTTAAGGTTAGACTAAATTTTTACCCTAGAAAAGTTTTAGACTTAGGACTTAGATTCTGAATTGGGAAACACTTGGTTAGGGAAGTTGTTTAAGGATTTCTTAAGGCGTTAATGTCTTAGGGCCATCTAGGTTTGTCTCTTCATATCATCAACGCGACATGCCCTTCAGGATGCACCACGTGCTCCAAGGGTGCCACTCTCCTCGATTGTTTCTTTTGCACGACGTGCCCTTCAGGATGCACCACGTGCTCCAAGGGTGCCACTCGCCAACTTGTGTTTCTTTTGCACGATGTGCCCTTCAGGATGAACCATGTGCTCCAAGGGTGCCACTCGCCAACTTGACTGATTGGTAGACATCTATAACCCCTGGAGTCAACACTCCGCCAGGTGAACCTGTGGGAGACTAAGGGCTCTAAGGAATAAGTCCCCCGCCTTATTGCGCGCCCCTTAGAATCATCGTGAGAGACTATCATAGTCTTCCCTCACGGCATCGTGTATCCTCTCGAACTAGGTAATTGTTAACCTACAGTTCGAGCCACAGTGGGAGTGCTACTAGGCTATGGCAGGGCTGCTGTCCACACCTCTCCCTCAACCTCTCTGGAAATCGTGTGTGGCCCCTTTACTCCATATGTGCGTCTGGTCGACAAGCTATCGTCAGCCTGCATCATCAACAATCATGTCAGAACATGTCAATATCATATCATCAAATCAATGAAATATCACAGTAAATAAATCAACCCAAATAGTACACTCCCTGAATCAATCCAGAGTCCAAGGGGGTTCCACCGATGCCCCTGCATCCTCAAGGTACAAAACCTTACACACTCAATAAAACTAAGTCAAAAGCACCTGCCTATGTCAAAGCAGTAAAACATCATGTCATCTATCATACCACATCATAATCAAGGATGAATGTTTTAACATCATAAAAGTCCAGATCACTTGCGAGCAAGTGTCCTCAAAGAATAAGTTTTCTCAGTGCGCCAGAGCGGGATGTTACAGTAAGGTCCCAACAAAGTGATTGGAGGTTTTACAGTGAAATTGGAAAGAATATCCAAGGGACAATATTCCAGAATTTTCAGGAACCTGTAAGGGATAAATCGAAGTGGACCTAGTAGAAATTCAATATAGCATCATGCCCATCCGATGAGGAAAGGAACTAGAGGAATGCCCAGCCTCTGTATAGACAAATTTGTCCTTTAATTTGAATGTGTCCAACTTATTCATTTGGAAATTTTGATAAGAATTAAATCAATGAGTTCAAGAAGAGACTAAAGGAATCAGCTAGAAACTTCATAGATATTTTGACCAAGTAGGTCATCATTTAGTGACTAGTCGAAGGGGTAAACATCGATTTTTTTGCAAATTGTAATCACATATGAAAAAACATGACTTAATCAACCTAGACATGTACTTCACTAATATGGGAGTATTTTGGAACTCAAAAATACATTGGGGATTTCCTCCCCAAAGGCCAAAACATTGTGATCCTAAACTAATCCAAACAAGGATGTATTTATCAATGGTTATCCATGACTTGGAGTTACAAATGCAACTAATAACTAAAAAAAAATCCATAATTATATTAATACATCAAATACTACAGTGAACTCAAAAAGAGGAGATATGCAACTCGAGGAAGCTTGCATGATTCCAATAATAAAAAATCACACATTAATCCTCCTCTAGTTTTAATGGATATGAACCAAAAATCAAGTTAGGTGAGCCAACAACTACAAAAATGGAAATCATGCACTTGTTAATGGTGAGACTTGTCAACTTGAAATTTTAAGTTTTAAGGATATTGAAATTGTTAATGTAGGCTAGGGAATATTTCCAATCTAAAAAATTATTATCCCTACTAACCAAAAGTTTGAGAGAAAGGCCTAACCAATATGAAATCAGAAACATTGAATCTATCTTTCACTAAGTACAAGTGAACTAATACTAGTCATTGATACTCTTATAGTAAACATTTATTTGTAGACTCTGAAAAATTTTACCTATCAATCGTAATTATGTTGTTCAGTTGATGCAAACCCCCACCCCTCCTAGGGGGGGTCGCGTGACCTCCCAGACTAGGATCATTCACACAGGAGATGAATTAGCTCTCAGATCCTTGTTGGATCCTCTCTAATATGCACATACCCATTTCCTTTACTAGGTCCAAAAAAACATGTGGGCGCTTTACTCTAAGCCCCTCTCACCTTCAAGTCAATACCACAAATGCTAGCCCCTTTTCTTCGGTGGAAATATCACGTGACTATGGGCTAGAACCATGTGCTCAACTAAAAGGAGCTATCCAAATCTCTGAGACTCTGATGCTCTATGAACTTCTCCACACACAACACTCCAATCTCCTGGAGTGGTTACCGGATTAATTAGGTCATAAAGGTAATGTTGACTAGAAGTTGTAGGTCTTATCCCATCCTTCCACTTCTCTTTGTATTTTCAAATGGTCAAATTTTAAGACTGGTGGGGATTCTCCCTCCTCCACGATCTATGGTGGATACTCTCTTTGGAACTCCGAGATTCAAGAGTTTCCACGACTCCAACACAAAAATCTCTTGGAGTGTCGAACTGGTGAACTGAAATCGATGGCTCTCGCTCCTTCTATAGCCAACGGTTGTGATCAACTGTGGAACTTCGGGCTTCATGGTTCCTTGCTCCAAATAACCACCACACTCCTAAATAGTCGAACACTGAATTTGCGAAGGGAAAATATCAATGACTAAGACTTTTCAATTAATCAATGTTGGGGATTAACTCCAGTACTTCGGAGCTTCGGATCTTTGACCACTTTCCAACGACTACCTCTAAACTCTCTCAAATATCTGAAGTGTCGAAGAACCTACCAATCGATGGCCCCCAATTCCCTTCTCAATATACGGCTTGGATCTATTCGGCACTTTGGGCTTCATGGATTTCTCCTCCTCACAACACAAGGACCAAAGTCTCCTGGAGTGTCGAATCTCTGAACTATGAGATCTACGACTCATGTTGCACTATGAGATCTATGACTAATATCCACTTTGCTTTGGCCAAGAATTATGGCTCAAGAACTCTGATCGATGAATCTTGTTCTCCTGCACTCAGATATAATGGATGGAATCTGATCTCCTCTTCTATGCACTCTCCTCTTGTCTGGGTTTGATCCAACAGCCCAGATCTATTCCCACAGCCAATCCAATGGTTATTGTGGTTTCTCTCCTCTACGGCTCTGCTTCCCTTCAACAAGGAAATTCCTCAAGCTTTGAAAGTCTTAGCCTTTGATCTCTCCTATGTAGAGTCGACTCCTTGGCCTATGATTGTTTTTTATGAAACGCTATCCCTCATGAGCTTGTTCAACACTTTAAGTAAAGTGTGGGTGCACACCTTGCGCTTCTCTTACGATCTAGAACTTAGAAATTTCTCTGGCACACACTTGCGTTATCTCTCCCAAACTCATAATTATTCAACTTCAAAGGGGCTTGTCCCTTTATTCATTCATATGATTTATTGTGCCCTCTTGGCACTCGTGCTTTTCCTTCTGAGCTTTCAAATAGAGTCAAAGTGTTCTTTCATTGCCCTCCTGGCACCCTGTGCTCTTCCTCCTGAGATTTACTATCACATTGAAAAAGTGTTGGCTTCATGCACTCCTTGCACTAACTCTCCTGAGTCTTGGACTTTACAATTTCACATGTGCACTCTTTATGCTTACTCTATGCAGACTTGCACTATTTCTCTTAAGATTATAACTCCTAGCATGCCCACCTGGCACACTCTTCACAGAACTCTTGATTGAGTTCTTGCGCACCTGTTACGTTGTCTTATTAGAGTTCTCAGTAACTCTGGTGTGCACTCCTTTCAGTAGTCTTCCCTTGATATTATACACTTCTCTGAGTTTAAGCGCACTCCTTGTGCTTTCTCTATGCACTCCTTGCACTATCCCTTCTGATCTTGTGACTAGTTCTGGTCTGCCCACCTGGCATGCTCCTCATGAAATCGAAATTGAGTTATTGCACACTCCTTGTGTTGGCTTCTCAAATTTCTCAATAACTCTAGTGTGCACTCCTTGCTCTAGCCTTGAGATCCCAGAACACTTAAAAATTCACACAGATGGGGATTTATATCTATTCCTACAAGGGGAACATTTATACACTCATGGAATTCATAAACATTCAGAAAAAAAACACTCATTCACAGAGAACACACATAGATACTCATATTTAGGGAAATATTCTTTTTCTATTAATCTGAATGTTTTTTAGAATGTTTACAAGATTGGACTGCAACAGAGTCTCATTTCTTCTCTCCTCTCCATAATTCTCCCATTTTCCTCTTCTCATGCTCTTCTCTTGCATTATCATACATTCTCATGTGTTATGATCTCAATACATTTATATTTTTACAAAAGAGGGGCTTCTCAAGCCTTCCTCCACCTACTACATTAAATTACAATTAATTTACAACTCATCCGAATTGGATCTAAGATCATTTTCCTGTCATCCATTAAAGGTGACTTACATACAACCTCTACAAATGAAATGGCTATGCCTACCTCAAGCCTTTACTATATTAGTTACATTAAATTTGATATTTAAACACAAAATGATAAGGTTGGCACTTCTCTCTCCTCGAGATATTCTCCCTCCATGTGTGTTGTTGTGTTGGTTGCTGGCGTGCTACTGAGTAGGAGTGATTATCCTGCATCATACTCCCCTACTGAAAAAATTCATGAGCTCTTGATCATGGCTCCTCTGTTGCTATTTTTGAAATCCTCTTAGGTCCCAAACATCACTCTGGAGTTGTACACCTACTCCTCTACATTTATGTTGCTATCATCCTATTATTGTTACAAGCTCTCCTCCTGGTTTCCAAACTTTATGTTGCAGGGCTCCATTTATCTTGCCAATTCAATCTTCTCTTGCCAACCTCCATTTGTTTTTGACCATCTCCTTAGTTGTCTTCAGCATCAGTCTCCTTATCTTTTGAATATCCTTGTCCAACTTGTCTATGGGTTGGCTCATCTCCTGCAGTCTTCTCTGCTACTACATCTCCTCGTCTTCATCAATCCCCAACTTAACTTGTTGGATGAGCCTTTGTTGGGTTGCTCCTTCTCCCAGGGCTTCCAATTCTTTATACATATCAAAGGGTAGATCATCATGATCTCCCATGCTAACTTCATCACTTGTGTTTTGGGTATGTGTTATATTCTTTGCACAAGTAGTAGTGTTGCATTTTTTCCTCGGGAAGCATGTCACATTTTTTCCTCGTTTTTCATGTTTCCTTGATTTTTGTGTCCATTGTTGGGTGGTTTTTCAGCACATGGTTTTTTGCTGATGGTTTTCTATTTCTGGCTAAGGAATTAGGGTTGTTGACTAATCCAATTCATTGGGTTAGAGTTTTGGATTTCGATGGCTCCTGTATGTATATTGTATTGCAAACAATGTATCACTATGAATGAATATAGAATATGTTGGTTTTCCTGGTTTGGGTTTCCAAGGAAAAGTAATTATGTAATGTTTGTATTCACCATTGTATCTTTTATGTTCTTTTACTGAAAATATGTTTGCAGTAAATATTGTACATGGTTAAAATCTACATTTTCTATCAGATCTTTGTTGGCTTCAGGGGGATGCCTTTATGGTCAAGGGTTTGGCTCGAGACTGTTATAATCCTTGTTACAGTGGGAGATCTGTGGTATTGATTTTTTAGGTGAAAAGAAATGGCAAGAAATTCAAAAATGGAGATCGAGAAGTTTAATGGGAAAAGTTTTGAGTTGTGGAAACTCAATATGGAAGATCTATTGGTGGACAAAGATCAGTGGATAGCGATAGATCCAGGTACTGCACCTACATAAACTTCAGCAAATGACTAGAAAAAGTTGGATCGGAAGGCAAAGAGCACAATCCGACTTTGTCTCTTAGATTCAGTATTATTGAATGTGTCAGAGGAAGCTACAACCAAGGATTTATGGGATAAGTTGGGGAATTTGTATCAGTCTAAGTCCCTAGTAAATAAATCATTCTTTATAAATAAGTTATATAATTTGAGGATGAGAGATGAAGACTCGGTGGCAGAGCATTTTAACACCTTCAATACTATGGTAAGTCAGTTAGTATCTGTTGAGATTAAAATTTCAGATGAAGATAAGTTTATAAGTTTATTGTGTTATTTACCAGACTCATGGGATAGTTTGGTTTTGTCCATAGGTAGTAATACTATTGCCTTGAAGTTTGATGAAGTGGTCTCATTCTTGTTGTCGGAGGAGATGAGACGGAAGAATATGGAAGGACAAAGCACAGATGCATTATTTACAAGAGGACGCTCCCAAGAAAGAAATAGATGTAATTTCTCAAGTGGGAGATCTAAGTCTAAGAGTAGAACTACATATCCAGGAAATTTTGTAAAGGTGTGTTGGAGATGTGGAAAAGAAGGGCACTACAAGAAGCAATGTAGATCCAAAGTTGAGAAAAAGAAGGGATATGAAGAATCTCCTTCTACAGAAGAAAATACCTCCAAGGAAGAAGGAGGGTATGTGTACTTGGCTTCTTCAAGAACACATGTAGATCATGAGGCATGGTTGGTTGACTCAGGTGCATCCTTTCATATGAATCCCCACAGGGAGTGGTTCTGTGAATATGAAAGGTATGATGGAAGTAATGTTTTCCTAGGTGATGACTCGACAACCAGAATCATAGGTCGAGGAAAATTCAAGTTGAGTCTCATAGATGGAAGGATTATAACACTACCTAGTGTTCTGCACATCCTAGGATTGGCCAAAAATTTGATTTCTGTAAGAAAAATGGACGATGTAGGGGTAAAAGAAATATTTGAAAAGGAAACATGCAGGATGGTTCGAGGAGAAATGGTGTTGTTGAAAGGAGTGTTGTTGAAATGAAGGATGTTGTTAAACAGGAAGTCCTACCAAGTAAGGTAGAACCAGAGAAAATAGAGTTTGGTTTAAATTATGATGAATCAGACTCTACAGAAGAACAAGAATTAGAAGAAGAAGGTCCTCATACTCCAATATTGAGGATATCGGTTCGAGAAAGAAGGCTACCAGAAAGGTATACTCGATCTGATTTATGTTCAAATTTCTCTTTGTCTATTACTGATGATGATCCTAGAACTGTCAGGGAGGCAGTGGATTCAGAGGATGGAAATCTATGGAAAAAGGCCATGGATGAAGAAATGGAAGCCTTGGATAAGAATGAGGCTTGGGATATAGTAGAGTTGATGACTGGAAGAAATCCCATTGGCAGTAAATGGGTATTTAAAAAGAAACTGAATGCAGAAGGAAAAGTGGAGAAATACAAAGATCGGTTAGTAGCAAAGGGTTATTCCCAGGATGAGGGAAATTATTTTGGTGATATTTTTTCTCATGTTTCCAAGTTAACCTCTATAATATTTATGTTATCTATTTTTTTTTCATTTGATTTTGAAGTAGAACATATGGATGTGAAGACAACATTCCTACATGGGGATCTGGAAGAAGAAATCTATATGAAACATCCAGAAGGATTTGTTGTGAAGGGAAAGGAGCTGGTATGCAAGATGAAAAAGTCCATGTATGGTATAAAACAATCACCGAGGATGTGGTATCAAAAATTTGATACTTATATGTTGGGACTTGGTTTCACAAGAAGCAAAGAGGATCATTGTGTGTATTTTAAATTAATTGGTGATCATTTGATTTATTTGGTCGTGTATGTGGATGACATGTTGCTAATAGGAAACAACAAGGAGATTATCTAGGATGTGAAAACTTAGTTTTCCTCTAAATTAGACATGAAGGATCTCAGTGCTTCAAATTTCATTTTGGGAATGGAAATTAAAAGAGATCGGAAAAAAAGGAAACTATGGTTAAATCAGAGAAAATATGTCAAGACAATATTGCAGAGGTTTAATATGTAGGAATGTAAACCAATCAAGGTTACTATTCTTATTGGTGTAAATTTATATGTGGATCAGTGTGCCAAGACACAGGAAGAGGAGGAGGACATGTATCATGTTCCATATGCAAGTGCAGTTGGCAGTTTTATGTATGAAATGGTATGTACTATACCAGACATTGCACATGTAGTGGGATTTTTGAACAGGTATATGTCAAAACTAGGGAAGGAGCATTGGACAGTAGTAAAAAGTGTTTTCAGGTATTTGTGTCGAACTGCTAGCTATGGATTGTGCTACCAAGGAAGACTGGGATTGGACAAAGTGGTGGATATACATGGCTTTGTGGATGAATACTGGGTTGGATATTTGGATCATAGTAGATCTACAAGTGGGTATGTGTTTAACCTGTTTGGAGGAGAAATAAGTTGGATGAGAAAAAGACAGGTTGTAGTGGCACTTTCAACTATAGAAGTTGAATACATGGTAGCCACTCATGCAATTAAGGAAGTAGTATGGTTACAAACATTGTTTTTAGGTATTGGGTTGGTACAACAAGTTGTAAAGATAGATTGTGACAGTCAAAGTGCAATTTTTCTGGTGAATAACCCGGATTATCATTCAAAGACAAAGAATATTGATATTCAATATCACTTTGTGAGAGACGTGGTTGAAGAAAAGAAAGTGTTGTTGATGAAGGTGGACACTTTGAAGAATGTTGCAGATTCATTAAAAAAATATGTGAGCACTGAGAAGTTCTCTTGGTGTAGAGGATCCATGGGAATTGCTACCCTGGATTGTTGACTATGTAACCTTGTAACCCCTTGTATGCAAAGAAAAAAACAAGTGGGATAATGTTGGGTATGTGTTATGTTATTTGCACTAGTAGTGTCTATGTTGCACAAGGTGCATAGGGGGGGAGAAATCCCCATGTGCCAGGGTTCAGGGGCAATGCCCCCAAGAAAGAAAAAAAATTCCTCGAGAAATGTGTTGCATTTTTGCCTTGTTTTTTGTTTTTCCTTGATTTTCATATCCATTTTTAGGTGGTTTTTTGGCACATGGTTTTTTGCTGATGGTTTTCTATTTTTGGTTAAGGAATTAGGGTTGTTGACTAATCCAGGTCATTGGGTTATGGTTTTGGATGTCGCTGGCTCCTATATGTATATTGTATGTTTGTATTTTCCATTGTATATGTTTTGTTCTTTTACTGAAAATTCATTTGCATTAAATATTGTACAAGGTTAAAATCTACATTGTGGAATTGGCTTGCCACTCCACTGCAGACTCCAATTCTGCAGCAATATTACTGAGTTGTTGCTTAGCCATCTCCTTTGAAAGTTTTATTTCTGCTAGTTCCTTTGTTCCTCTGTCATCTCTTTGGGTTGGAATAAGTCTATCTTCATCCATCTTCTCCTCATGCTGGAATTATACTCCATTTTGAATGATTGTCTCCTTCTGGAAGTCTTCCTTTGTATTTGGATTTCTAAACCAATATTCCAGTAGCTTCAGCTCTGTCTCCCACTGAGTGAGTATGGCATCTGAATGCTTCTCTTGAACATTCCTTTGGCTCACAATTCTGTGGGCCTCCTCTTCTTTCATCTCTTGGGAATATTTCAGTGTCTACTCATTCTCTTCCTTCATGAAAGTCTATGTTGGTTGTCCTTCTTCTTGTTTTCCTCTCCTTTGGCCATCTCCATGGGCCAATTTTTCTTCTGGTGTCTTTTGCACCATTTCCTCATAAACATGATCCCCTACGAAGTTCACTCCAAGAGATATGTTGATCGCCCCTATCATCATAATACAATGATGATGATCATCTCATTCTTCATTATCTCATGTCACCAGTATTTTTTGATCTATTTATTCCCCTATCAGAACTCCTTGTTGATATGAACTCTCCTATGAGTTCCTGGGAATCTCAGATAGTCTCATCTCCTCCTTTCCCATTTGGCAACCTGAATTTTACTTTCTTCCCTACTAGAAGTTTTTGAGATATTCAACTGATCTCTACTCATTACCCTCCTGGAAATATATGAGATCCTCAACTGACCTCTCTTCACCATCGAGGCTTTCTCCATCTTCTGGTTTACAAATGTAAACCATCTTCTCCTCTGTGTTCCTGAGGTTTTCCACTTGCCTCAGCCACCTCCTCAGTATTTTATTTTTCCTCCTGGAAATCAACTATTGGAAAGGCCACTTCACCTTCTTCTTCATGGGCCACTCATACTTCCAACTCCCTTGATCTCCTCATTGTATTTTCTATAATTAAAAAAATCAATCTATCGAACTCCTCTCTGGTCTCCTTGAGCTCTTTATCCATATCCTCTCTACCCATATTGTTGTGGTATCCTCTTGGACCTTTTCTATGGCCTTCAGTAGCCATTTTATCCTCTCCTATGTGATATTCCACTTGATCTATATGAGTTACAATCAGCCTCTTCCAAGCTCTCCTTTCTTAGCCTCTAGTTCACCTATTGTAACCTTCTCTGAGATTTTACACTCCTGCTGAGTGTAGGCGCGCACCTTGCGCTCTCTCCTTCTCCTTTGCACTCCTTTATCTTTGGCTATTGTACTCCAACTTCTCACCTTAAGAGCTCCACAAGCTCTCCTCCGCTCCAAGAACACAACTGGTCCTTTCCTGCATCCCACCTGGTTGTTTGTTCACCTGTTGCACACTTGCAAATAGTATTCACACAGAGTATCAGTACTCTTCCTCTCCTTTTCTTTCTTTCTACAGACAAAATCTTGCTCGGATACCACCTGATGCAAACCCCCACCCCTCCTAGGGGGTCTCGCGTGACCTCCTGGTATAGGATCATTCACACAGGAGTAGAATTAGCTCTCGAATCCATGTTGGATCCTCTCTAATGTACACAGACCCTTTTCCTTATGCAAGTCCAAAAAAACCCATAGGTTCTTTACTCTAATCCCCTCTCACCTTCAAGTCAATACCAAAAATTCTAGCCCCTTTTCTTCAGTGGAAATCTCATGTGACCATGGACTAGAACCAAACGCTCAACTAAAAGGTGTTATCCAGAGCTTTAGGACTTCGACGCTCCATGAACTTTAGATCTTTGGGACAAAGTGTTAGCTTCGTGCAATCCTTTCTCTCACTCTCTTGAGTCTTGGACTTTACAAGTTCACATGCACACTCTTTGCGCTTACTTTATGCAGGCTTGCACTATTCCTCTTGAGCTTATAATTCCTGGCATGCCCACCTAGCACACTCTTCACAGAACTCATGATTGATTTCTTGCACACTCCTTGCACTAGCTTCTCATAGTTATTAGTAACTCTGGTGTGCACTCCTTTCACTAGCCTTCCCTTGATATTTTACACTTCTCTTAGTGTAGGCACACTCCTTTTGCTTTCTCTATGCACTCATTGCACTATCCCTTCTGATCTTATGACTAGTTCTGGTGTGCCCACCTGGCACTCTCCTCCTAAACTCAAAACTGAGTTCTTACACTGGCTTCATAGAGTTCTCAATAACTTTGTTGTGCACTCCTTGCACTAGCATTGAGATCCTAGAACACTCAGAAATTCACACAGACAGGGAATTATATCTATTCATGCAAGGGGAACATTTATACACTCATGGAATTCATAAACATTCAGTAAACATTCAGAAAATAAACACTCATTCACAAGAACACACATAGAGACTCATATGAAGGGAAATATTCTTTTTCTATTAATCTGAATGATTTTTACAATGTTTACTAGACTAGAATGCAACAGAGTCTCGGTTCTTCTCTCCTCTCCATAATTCTCCTATCTTCCTCTTCTCATGTTCTTCTCTTGAATTCTCATGAATTATCATACATTCTCATGTGTTATGAACTCAATACATTGATCCTTTTACAAAAGTTGGGCTTCTCGATCCTTCCTCCACCTACTACATTAAATTACAATTAATTTACAACTCATCTTAATCAGATCTAAGATTATTTTCCTATCAGCCATTAAAGGTGACTTACATACAGCATGTACAAATATAATGGTTCGACCTTCCTCGAGCCTTTAGAATATTAATTACATTAAATTTGATATTTAAAACCAAAATGAGAAGGATGACGCTTCTCTCTCCTCGGGATATGCTCCCTCCATGTGTGTTGTTGCACTGGCTATTGACACACTACTGAGTAGGAGTGATGCTCCAACATCATTGGTTGAAGGAGAGGAAACATTCTTAGCTAGTAAGGTTTTTTAATAAAAATAAGTGTAACAATTTTCAGGTTTGTAGGTGATAGGAAAGATAATAAAAAATGTGACAATTTTGGCTTTCCTCATTGGAAATCATGAGAACAATATGATGATGAATGTGAATAAAGATGTGGAAATTATGCAATTTTTTATTATTTTACACCGTAAATATCAATGTCATTTCATCATCAAATTATTCAACACTAACAAGAAATCTAGCTTCAGAGAGCATCATATTACCATCACTATAGAATCTTTTAACATTGTCAAAGCATTTCCTTTACCCCATAGTGTTGCTAAAAATTAATCAATATTATTATATTTATTATAAGACTCGTAGAGACTAATATGGGGGATCCCACATCATGACTAGGTAATCATAAATTCATGTTAATGTTGTATGTGTATATGTGAGTGGGTCGATAAGAATTCATGTGGGGAGAAATGTACATATACATGGAGGTCTAAACAACAAATGGAGGGTGCATTAAATAGGGAGGATGTCGCTCTAGTGTATGGGGATGGAGGTGGATTTCATGCATGTTTTCCATGGATTATGGATTATTACACACATGAATTAGGATAATCATGAATTGTGTTTTCCATTAATATGATACATATATTAATACAATGATGTGACCTTTAGATTCGTCTTCCAAGAGGTCTCTTGGACTCCCAATGCAAGTTCACATCTTGTGAAATTTCATATTCCTTCTCTAAGTAACCCTAAATAGATTACGTTTCCAAAATTTCCCCCCCTTAATCTGAGTAGGTGTATATGAGTCCAAGGTGGGAGATGAAATATTGAAGTGTGCAGTTGAAATCTTGAAATGGCTAGTTGTTGATGGTTGAATGTTCTCTCTGAATTTGGTGGTTTTGGGATGACCACAAACCAAATGGATAGTAGACGATGATTTCTTATACTAAATGGTGTTGGTGGTTTAAGGAAGACCACAAACCAATATGGTGGTTTACAGATGACCAAAAAATTTGGAACTTAGCTCTAGGGCTCAATGGTTCCTGGAACATTTCCTAAGTTATCTAGAAGTTGAATTTTATGTCTTCTACTAATGGGAAGTTCTCTCGAGTGTTGGTTTAAATATTACCATAAAATGTTATATAGAAGAAGTTGGTGTTG
>JZKD02S1609022.1:612390-626511 GCA_000966675.3 Picea glauca
AGATTTATTGGTACAGGTTTACAGTGGTATATCTCACAGTGATAGTGTGACAGTGGTTCCATCATTCTACTTCTACTTCAGGGTGGTTGGACGAGGCAAGGACAGGTGATTGTAGCCACCTTCCGATTGTAGCCGGAGAACATAGGGGTTTGTAGACTCCTTCTGGTTGTAGCCAGAGAATTGGGGAGTTGGAGCTTCCCTCAGGTTGTATCCTGAGAAACTAGGGGGTTGGAGCCTCCTTACAATTGCAGCTAGAAAAAAAAAGAATTTGGTGCTTCCAATGAATGTAATTCTTCAAGACATATAAGAAAAAACATTTCGTTGTTTTCTCCCGATTTGGGTTTCCACGTAAAACACTGGTGTACAGTGTATGTGTGTGTTTGTTCATTTTTTCATTGCTTATTTACTCTATAGTTATTGGATGATAATGCTTCATTTATATAACATGTGGATTATATGGTTAAAAAGGATTAAATTTCTCTATTACTGATTTACCCCCCCTCTCAGTAATCCAACAACTTCGTGGAGATCAAAGTGAATGAATTAGTTGGGATTGTCTCTGGTACCTGTAGAGTTGGTCTCCAAAAGTAATAATGACACTATGGATCCTAGATTCATAAATAGCATTACACTTCCACATGTATCGTTGTCCTAAAAAAACATCGCAAACTTCAACAAGGGAAACATCATACAATACCTCATCTTTGAATGGTTTTTATTTCATAGTGTAGGAAAAAAATTTGGATCATGTGGATGTCCCTTCCCTGGCTTAGCCAACTGATGGTGTATGGTTGAGGATGTGGAATCATTGTCAATTTCAACATCTTGACAACTTCTTCGGATATTAAGTTATTCTTTCTATCACTGTCAACAATGAAATGGAGTGGGGTACCCTTCACCCACATATATGAGTGGAAGAGGTGCTCCCCTTCTTCAGGCTCCTTTGTTTCCTCTGGATAGACTTTTATTGTAGAAATGGTGACAATGGGTTTTGCATCAATGATATTTTTTCCCTTTTACATTTATAAATCAGATTCTTAGTCATCATTTGACCATGATGCTTTTGTCTCAGTAAAAAATGATTTTTTGGAGTGGCATTCATTATTATTGTGCCAAGGTATTTTGTGGAACTCACAACACTTTCCAATATCCTTCTTCAAATTCTCATTACCCTTCTTTGTTCGTGGTTTGGAATGGTTTTCCTAGAACTAGCCATACTTTCTTTGTCTTTTTCCCTAAGAGTTAAACCCTTACTGTAACGTACCTAGCCACCCACAAGCTAGGAATGCAACCTCAAAAACTCACTTCAAAATTGATTTCAAATTATGATAACATTTAATTAATAAATAAGCATGAAATAAACATAATAAAAACTCATGCAATAACTGATATTCATTCTACAACATAAAAGAATGTATGAACATGTCATGCACAACAATAAACAACAAGCATGCATATTACAAATATGAATCTCCTATATAATAATTAATACACAGTGGAAATAAATATACAAGAAAAAAAATAAAAACCATGACATAGGGAACTTGTCTTAAACGAATTCAATCACCAAGTAGTTGTAGACCAAGGATGTTCCACCCAGCCATAGAAACTATTGTTCCAAGTCTCAACAACAATGTCAGCCCTAAGCCAGGGCTATGAATCCACAAGAACGAGTTCCAGGATGACACTCATATTCCCAAACCATTCAACACTTAGCTCTCATAGGTTTCTCAGCGCACATAAATCCAAAGTACACCATCTCTTTTCTCTCCATCCTACACCACCCAAAGACAATGAACCCCCTTCATTGCCATGTATTCCCTCAGGTTGTCCACTTATTTCCAAGGATCCAGTGCATCTATTCATTAATATCCATGTTGGGACTCTCAAGATTCATAGCTATGAACAAAACTTAACATACTCCACTACATCTCAGACATGCATGCATTAATTCATGTCTAGAATACACCAACAATCATTACATCCATCCAACAATGAATTCTCTCCTAGAAATTTGTTTTTCATTCCCCAAGCCAAGATAAATAATGAGTGAGGAATAATGAATGAGTGAAAGAGTGAATGAAGAGTGAACATAATGAAGAGTGTAAAAAATGAATAATAATTGAACCCCCAAACATCCCAAAGATGGTTTTATATATTTAATTAAAAATCAAGAACCACATGGCCTTCCCCAAGAATCTCATGTAACCACTTATCTAAATTAAAAAAATTATGGGTAAATAAAATGTAATAAAAATACGTATCCCCTTAAGCCCCCTCTCTCGTAGAATCATAGACCCCTATAACTTTTGTCCTTGTTGGTCTAATATTCATCAATGTATATTATTATTAATAATGATCAAAACCTTACATTTCCTAGGCACTTCAGTCTCTATTAATTGTGTGGGTGCTCTGGCCTTTCATAAAATAACAAAATACATTATTTAATATGGGGTCTCAAAAATAGGGTATTACATTCCCCTCCCCCTTATTTCGGCATTGTCATTAGTGCATATACAAAACATAAATAAAAATTTCAAAATTAGTCAAATAGTTGTGGGTACTCTTTCCACATAGCATCTTCATGCTTCCAAGTAGAATCTTCAGGATTGTAGCGGGTCCACTGAACTTTTATCAGTTCTATGACTCGATTCTGGAGCATTTTGATTTTTTTGTTTAATATGCACAATGAATGGTCCTAAAAGTCTCCTTGTGGATACACCTGAATCAAATTCCAATCAATAACATGGATAAGATGATGTACATACATTTTCAACAAAGACACATGAAATACATTATGCACATTCATGGAAGTAGGCAATGCAAGCATGTTGAAACTAGTCATAGTATGTCCAATATCTCAAATGGACCATATAATCTGGCCACTAGATTTGTACAGTTGCCCAATTTCAAGGATCTATTCTTAGGATTTAATTTCAAAATCACATGCTCTCCCACTTTAAATTCTCTAGTTGTCCTATTCTTATCTACAAAAAATTTCTGTCTCTCTTGTGTTTCCTTCAAATTATACTTAATTTTAACCATCTAGTCTTCCATATCCTTGAGAAATTATAGCCCAAGTACTACTATGTCTACTTCCTTTTCCCAACTCACTGAAGTATTTCATTTCCTACTATGTAAATATTCAAATTGGATCATCTTCAAGGAATTTTGATACCCATTATTATAGGAAAACTCAACCAAATGCAAATAAGCTTTCCACTTAGATGGCTTATCCATCACAAACATTCTCAGCATCTATTCATTCACTTGGTTGACTCTCTTTGTCTACCCATCTTATTGTGGATGGTATGTTGTGCTAAAATTCATATTTTACAAAATCCCTTAAATAATCCCCTCCATAAATTTGAAGTAAACTTTGTGTCTCTTTCTTAAACAATTGTCTTAGGTGTCCCATGCAACCTAGCAATTTCCCTCATGTAAATTTATGCAATATTAGTTGTTTTATGAGTGATATTTATAGAAACAAAATGACCAGCCTTTGTGGATTTATCAACCGCTACCATTATTCAATCATGTTTCCTTGTTGTCCTGGGAAACTTATCTATAAAATCAATGGTTACCACTTATGATTTATTCTCTGGAATTGGTAATGGTTGTAGAAAACCCATTGGGTGTCTATGTTGATCCTTCACTCTCTGAAATTCCATACATATGGTAATGTAATAAGAAACATATTTATTAATTCCTGGCCAAAAGAATTGGCATCTTACTATTGCAATTGTTTTCTAGTAACCAAGATGTCCAACATATGGAACATTATGCATTTTTGTTAACACCAAATTCCTAAGTTATTTGCAACTAGGAAGATAAACTCTATTCTTATACATAAGTAATCCATTTTCTTTAATCTCATACTCTTTAATTTTTTGTTGTAAACTTTCTTTTACCTATAGGTAATGTTGAACTATAACAACAACATCTAAAATTATTCTCTTCAAATATGAGTGATTCATACTAATGGTTATATCATGCATTAGATGTACTCTTGTGTTGAGTGCATCATCAACTTTATTTTCTTTTACCTTAATATTCTTGATGTCAAAGTCATACTCACTTTAAAATTCTATCCATATCATCTGTCTAGAATTCAAATTTGGTTGTTCAAAAAGATATTTCAAACCACCGTAGTTTGTCCTTAATTGAAATCACTTTCCCATGAGATAATTCCTCCACATATTCAATGCATGATTTGTGTAATCAAGCTCCAAATCATGTGTGGCATAATTATTCTCATGTTCTTTAATATTTATAGACTCATAACTAATGACATACCCATTTTGAGTGAGGACTCCACCAAGTCCTTCCTTAGATGCATATGTACATACCAAAAAATTCTCATTTGGATCAACAATCCTTAAAATAGGTGTACTAGTAAGTAATTCCTTTAACAAATTAAAATTCTCTTCACACTCTATTGTCCTTTCAAATTTGATTCAATTATTTTGCAAAGAAGTGATGGGATGAATAATCTTAGAGAACCCTTCTATAAACCTCCTTTAGTGTCTAGCTAATCCCATAAAAGATCTGATTTCTGATACATTCCTGGGTGTTGTCCATCCTCTAATGGCTTCAATCTTTTTTGGATATACTACTATACCTTCTTCTAAAATAATGTGACCCAAATAGTGGATCTATTCTTGGTAAAAAGTGTTGGCAAGAATTGCAGTTTGCACAGTTTTCATAGAACTTGTTTTTGTCATTAATGTCAAACTTTAAAAATGCTAAAGGGGTAGGCGTGGATTAGTTTGCACGGGCGTGGATCAGTTTTCATAGGCGTGGATCAGTATGCACAGGCACAGTGGTTCCAAATTCAGAGATCAGCATGCCTCTCGACATACCAAAACGCGAAACTGCGAAGAACCCAGGAGTTTCTATTTTGGGATTCCATGAGTTTGTATTTCGGGATTCCGGGAGTTTCTATTTCGGGATTTTTGCATGGTAAGCAAAAACTTCAACATCACAAAGTCCCGAAAGCCGAAATATTGAAACCACGACTTAATCTGAGTCGTTGATAAAAGTGATATTGTGGATCGTTGATACGACTCCATTTCAGAGTTTCGGATACCGGGAGTTGGAGGAGTCAAGAGTCAAGACTCTTCATCACAGGAGTCTCGAAGTTCCGAAATGCGAAATGCCGAAATGGGAAATCGCAAAAGCACTTTATGGATAATCACTTGGTTGTCGTCGATGGTCACATCGTTGAAGAGCTATAGAGAAGATCTCAAAGAGACAAGCTCCATTTTAGATTTTGGGACATGGAGAGTCAAGACGACTCTTCACAGAATCCCCGAAACACAAAATGCAAAATGTGTGTTCAGAATTGGCCCATAGTCATAGCCTATGGTCACGTTGATGAAGGCTCAAGGAAGGAGCTAGTGCAACCAAGCTCCATTTCGTAGTTTCGGGGATCGCGACATGGAGCATCAAGAAACTTCACCATGGGAATACTGAAATGCCAAAATCACGAAATGTGAAATGTCGATATGCCGAAACGCCAAAATGTGAAAACGCCAAAAAACCTTTTTGGTGAAGATTTCAGGGTTCGTGACTTGGAATGTTGAAACACTTCATCACAAGAAATTTTGAAACGTCGAAATGAAAAATGCCGAAATGGCGAAATGAAAAACGTCAAAATACTGGGGATCGGGACTTGGAGTATCAAAACGCTTCATCACAGAAGTGTCGAAATGTGAAATGCCGAAAAACATTTGTATGCTCATCGAACGGTGCTGGTTAAATCTTTAAACTGATCATGTGGATATTGTTCATCTTGATGCCTTGGCCAATAATAATCACTGTAAGGAAGTTATTCAGTTATTGTAACTGAATCTTTGAAGCTTGAGGGTTTGATTGTACGCACTGATGATACAGGAAGACATATAAAGTGATCGTTGTAATAAAAGTAAAATGTGAGAGAGGATTATGGGAAATATATGGCTCTGTAAAATTTGAGGAAGAGAAAAGACATAGAAGGGAAGACACATACACAAATTGAAAATCTAAGTGGTCTGGTCAAGAATGAATTGTGCAGAGAGGATTTGAATGCTTATTGTTTGACACAGAAGATAAAGAGTTGGTTTGCAGGTTCTTTGTGATAGAGAATGATTTCAGGGTGGTAGGGAGGAGCAAGGGGAGACTGTAAAAGTTTTTGGTACAAGTTGGTGCTTGTACATCTGGGAGTTGTAGCTTCCATTCGGTAGGTGTTGAAGAAACAGAGGTAGCAGCCTCATCTGGGTTGTAACTCAGATAAAATAAGAATGTAAAGAGGATTTGGAGCTTTCCTTTCATTCATAAGAAGAAGAGGTTTTTCCCTTTTGGGTTTCCTCATGAAAAATCATTGTGTCACTGTTTCATTTATGTGATTGTATATTTATTTGTTAAATGTATTACTACAAGTTAAATGTTAAAGGCATGATTTATTGATTAATAAGTAATATTCTTATAAAATGAAACAAATTTTATACAACTGATTCCCCCCCCCCCCCTCTCATTTGACTTATCATGTACAACAAAAATAACACTTACTAAGCTTGGCATACAATTGATGTTCCCTCAACACTTGCAACACCAACCTCAAGTGATGCATTCTCCTCCTCAATATTAGAATAAATAAGTATGTCATCCAAGAACACAATGACAAACTTATCCAAATAATTTTTTAATATGTCATTCATTAAGCACATAAATACAATTGGTACAATGGTTAGTCCAAATGGAACAACTACAAATTCACAATTTCCATACCTAGTTCAAAAGGATTTCTTATTGATGTATTGTTCTTGATTCTTACCTAATGGTATCCTGATCTAAAGTCTATCTTTGAAAATATATTTTCTCCTCTTATCTTATCAAAGAGGTCATCAATTCTAGGTAGAGGGTATTTTTTATTTACCATGGCTTTATTCAACTGTCTAAAGTCTATACACAGCCTTAATGTTCCATCCTCCTTTTTGACAAAGACTATTGGTTCTCCCCAAGGTGAAACACTTGGACATATTTACCCTTTCTTCAACAACTCTTCCAAATGCATTTCTAATACTTTTAATTATGGTGTACTCATTCTGTAAGAAGTTTTTTATATTGGTGCAACACCTGATACTAAATCAGTAGAGAAATTTGTTCCCCTCTTTGGTGGTAATCCTAGTATTTCTTGAAATACATCTTCAAACTCTTTCAATACTGGAAAATATCCAAGGCTTGGCCCTTTTGTCTTTTCTATCTCTTCAAAGTGAGATACATACAATTGACATCCTTTCCTGACACATTTCTTCATTTGTAAGGCTGAAATATCCCTTATAGAAATGGGTCTTGGAATTGCTTTCACAGTACTTTGTTTTCGTTCTCCATCAAGACATGTAAATGTCTTGTTATGACAATCTAGGACAACATAGTGTTTTTCCAACCAATCCATTCTAATTAGGTTATCATAAGATCCTAATGGGATGATATTCATTTTAGCAATAATTCTCACTCCATTAAGACTTATTGGACAACCTATGACCATCTCATTGATCCTTTTTTTAGTTCTAGTGACTGGATGAACCAAAATTTATTTCTAAATCTTAATTTTCTCCAAATGTAATATATCCACTATTTTAGGATCAGTGTAATAATGGTTTTCTCCTGAATAAACTAAAATAGCAACTGGATGATTAATGATCTTAACTTCCACTTCAATCATATTGGATTGGTACTATTCTTGTCGGTCTTCTAAGGATACATATATTCTTCCCATGTCTTCTATTGTTGTAGCTTCTTGGATGTTTTGCATAGTATTCTCTTTATCTCCTCTATGAGAAAAATTCTTGTATAGGTGATTTCCTTTGCACCCCCAACATTGTATTGGTGGTCTTCCTCTTTTTCCCAAGGATTCTTCCATATTGGATTCATTCTTAGTATATTGTTCTTGCTAATATTTATTTGGATTGTTTCTGTTGAAAGGAGGTTTGAATCCCTTCCTTCTTTGATCATATTTCTATTTCTTCTTATCCTTCCAATATTTTTGCATGGATTCTCTGCCCTTCCCTTTCTCATCAAGTACTTATCCTTCCTAATGGTTTTTGTTAAAGTATTAGTCTCATAATACTAAATATTTTTCTTATAAAAGGATGGAAGTCCACTCAAAAACCTTTGTATCTTCTCTTTTTCATATTTGATAAATCCTACATACTTCAACAATCCCAAGAACTTCTTTCCATATTATGTCATGGTAATTCTTTCAAACCTAAGTTCAAATAACTCTTGCATCTTCTTTTCATGTAAGTTCTCTGAAAGATACTCCTTCTAAGAACATCTCTTGAACTACTTCCAAGTGATCTTGCTCTCATTAATGTTCTCAACTTGCTTCAGTTAATCCCACCACATAGCAACTTTTCCATGCAAATGGTATGTGGAAATTTTGGATTCTAGGTTAGATGAGTAGTTGTGCAACTGAAAGTACTTTCTGATTCCCAACAACTAGGATACATCATCATCTTCCCTTTCTCTTTTACCATCAAAGGATGGTGGCTTGAGTTTCCTTAGCTCTCCTTGCAAACTATCCAATTCATGTCTTCTTCTTTGGTGCCTAAGAGGAGACACCTCTAGACTTCTTATGGAGTCCTTCGATGCATAAAATTTTCTTGTGGAGTAAGGAGGTGAGTTATTTCTATGATTTATGTTTCCACTTATTGAATGACTATCTCTTTTGTATTTATCTCTTCTTTCATAATATTTTCCTCCTTCCTCCTTCCTTGATTTGGATCCATTCTTTGCTTACCTATACAACTAATTTAGGATTTGCATCACTTGGGAATTTATCTGATTTTTTTCTCTCATCAACCTCTCATTGTATTCATTGTAACTATGCACTTCTATTTTCAGGCTTTTCACAGTCTCTATTAATGTTTCATGTTCCCCTTTTCTCTGGTGCCCATTTGATTATGTCTCTACATTACCCACATTGGTATTTAGGCCTTTGGATTCTTTATCATGACTGAAGGCTCCCTCTCCTTCCTCCATGTCCCAAATCGGCATTCTTATCTTGAACTGATATTTTTATATCCCCTAAGTATGCAAAATGTGCAAGCAACCATTTTTTTAGAATTATGCATATTATAAAATTTGCTAATTAATGCTACATGCATTTTTTCTTCTCAACTCATGAAGAATTATATCATCATTCTCCAAATTATAATAATTCAAGGTTATTATCCTATAAATCATCTCTCCAATAGCTATACCCATGCCCCAATCTAATACCTAACAACAAAGTTATTGCTTCCTGAAAAAACCACTTTCACCCCATTTATGCAATTTCTCCACTAGTGCATTTTTGTTGACTTTTATCAACTGCAGAAGAAAATATGTCATGAAATAGAGAAAATTTTGTATCAGATATAGATAATAATAATGAAAATGAATTCATAACAAATCTTGGGTTTTCAATCTGATGCAGTAATTTGGAATCTACAACTTTGTCCAATCCAACCTATCCAAGCTTCTGGAAAAAATTCGCTAAACCAAATTCGTTTGTCTTGATGACTATATAAAATGTTGATTTAATTAAATTTTCTAGTTTTGTTTTTTTTATCTAGGGTCACTTTTCATGCTCTGAAAATCTCAAAAATCCCCAAAAAGTGGCCCGGAATAGTGGATTTTGGCCTAGTTCAGTATCCCCATTCCAATCCCCAGAGGATTTATTTAGTTCCTTCATGGGTTATTTCCATGTCTGCTTTCTAGACTCTCCCTGATATTTTCAGCTTAATATAGACCTTTGCCAATGATCTCTACCCAAATATTTAAAAACCACTATTTTGAAATTCCTCACAAATCCAAGAAGAATTGGATAATATACCTCTTTGAAACTTTTGTAGATCTCCTCTCTTCATAAAAAACCCATAAGTTTCAGCCCAATCTGACTTAATTTTCTCTAATTATGGCCAAAATAAGAAAATGGCTCTAGACTACACCGTAGATCTCAAATTGGAAGCAATTTGGACCATTGATATGCATTCCATCGTCCATCGACGACTGATGTTCACCTTTGACGTACACAACACTTACCAAAAATATCGAGCTGACTGTCAGCCATCAACCCAACTCCCTAACGATCGATTTTCACAAAACTCCAAACTAGTTGACCCGAAAATTGACCATCATTCATCGATGATCTTCATTGGTGAATGGAACTCCCTACCACTTTGGTCGATACCTAACCATTGGCCCATTGGAAATCGACGATCCCCGATGACTATTGAAAACATTTCCTTAATTCAGTCAACCCAACGATTGACCATCATCCATCTCTGTTGGATGAAATGGAAATTATCTTGACGTGGCATGACACATAGATGTTGACATGGAATGACATGTCATCTTGAGGAATCAACTAGATTGACATGAAATTACATGTGGATTATGATTTAGCATGACACATCATCACCTTCATTTCCTTCATTGGCCATCAGCAGTGTCTCTTGGAAGAATATGAACTTTGCACTAAATTTGTCAATCCTCGATCCATCGACCATTGGCAACCTCAAATGTCCTTCGGTCAAACTTCAACACTTCTCCAAACTCATCAATATTTGATCCATTGGACATCAAAAATATCAGATGTCATTTTGCTGAAATTCAACACTTCACCAAACTTGCCAATCCCTGATCGATCGACCATCAACAATATCTGATGTCATTTGGCTGAACTTAAACACTTCACCAAACTCATTGATCTTCACTCCATCGACCATCGATGATCTCAGATGTCATTTGGTCTAACTTTAACACTTCACCAAACTCATTGATCCCCGATACATCGGTTATCAGTGACGTCAAAGGCCATTTGGCCAAACTTCAACACTTCACCAAACTCGTCGATCCCCAATCCATTGGCCATCGACAATCTCAAATTTCATTTGGATGAACTTCAATACTTCACAAAAAATTTCCATCCTTGTTCCATAGGCCATCGACGATATCAGATGTCATTTGGCCAAAATTCAATGCTTTTCCAGACTTGTCGATCCCCGATCCATCATCCATTGGCGATCTCAGATGTCATTTGGCTAAACTTCAACACTTCTCCAAACTCGTTAATCCATCATCCATCGGCCATCGATGATCTCATATTTCATTTGGCCGAACTTCAACACTTTTCCAAACTCTTTGATTCTTGACCCATCAGCCATTGACAATATCAAATGGTGATTTTCAACAATTGGACAATTTCATCCAAAACCCAGGTGAATCTAGGTCATTAATCTCCCAACCAAGATGATATTGATTGTTTCTTTTCTCCTAATTCTCAAATGGACAAAAATGAATATGAATTGTCAATATTCCTCCTTTTTTGAACCTCTAAAATGAATCTTGGTCGTTGATCTCATAAATTTGTCAAACTTTGAAACTTTATCAGTTTTTTCAATTTATTAAGGGGAAATATAGGTTGTTGATCTCGAGATCGAATATGATCTCAGCCATCAAATATTTGAAATCTTCTACGCACTATAGAAGTCATTAAAATACAAATTTTTCAACCTTTAAGGTCGAATTCAACTCTGCAACTATGTAGATTGAATCCATTTACTTCTCAAGCAAATCTCAGTTATTTAAAACTCGAGTTTTCTCACGAATTTGAGGCGTTTCCCTCTAATTATTCACCATTTTCCAAATTCACACAGACTAAAATATGTGATAGTGTATCTTCCCAATTCACACTCATTTCATCCCATATGAGTCTGGTGTTTGAACTACGGGCTCTGATACCAATCTTTAATGTACCCAACCACCCATGGGATGGGCACACAACCTCAAAAACTCACTTCAAAACTGATTTTGAATTCTAATAACATTTAATTAATAAATAAACATGAAATAAACATAATAAAATCTCGTGCAATAACCAAGATTCATGCTATAGCATAAAATAATGTCTAAACATGCCATGCACAACAATAACCAACTACATTTTACAAATATGAATCTCATATATAATAATTAATACATTGTGTTAGAACATGTATAATTTTGAGCTTTTGAACTTTAGATTTTGCCTGTTAGAAATAAATTTTTACCCAAAAAGAAAAAAATTTAGAGAATTACCTTTCAATTTTAAAATAAATACATTGGTTTTTATTTATCAATAAGGCGCTCACAATATCTATCGTTGATTAGTTACTCTAATTTGATCAAACAATCCTAATGATCTCTAAAGTTTAGAAACTATATGAGTTTAAAAGGAAATATTTAACAGTCGCTTTGGAGCTTCGCACTTCGGGTATTCCAACAAATCTAAAACAACAAAAACCTCGAAACTCCAAAGTCCCGAAGATATTCACATGTGATAAATCCTAAAGGACTTACAGACACATCATGGGACATGTGTCTTTTAAATATTTTCTTGGGATGACACGTGGCACTTATTTTTGACATTTCTATTGGATGATTCACATGTTTTCAAGTGACACATGGCACCTCTCTTTTCTTGACATGTCATCAAGAATGAAATCATCTCTCCCACGTCACTCCAGAAGATTTCTCTTCAAGAGTTTTAACAAAGACCGAGTTCACAAACAATCGAAGTATCAAATCTCTAAAGTAATGAATATTACAAAAAGTAAAAATTGTTTTAAAAAGTTAATAAAACATTTGATAAATGAGGTTAATCATGATTAAGTATTAATTAATCACTCCGCAGTTTCAGACTTCGAGATATTTACATCCTGTCACATCCAAAGCTTCTAAACGCCAAACTCTCGAAGTATTAATGACATTTATGATTGATTAAGGTTAATGATTTCAATAAAGATTGTGAATCACCAGGTAATAAATTCCATTAAAGATTGGGAATCACCAGGTAATAAATTCCATTAAGTTTCTAATAAATTCTTCGTCAGTAGATCTATATGAAGACCGATAGACTTTATGAATAAAATTATTTGAATTTCAAAGTTGTTTTACCATTTTCTATTAGTATTTTTTCATTTAGTGAAAAGCTTACAGACTTCTCTTGTTATGGGTAGGCTAGTTTTATTTTCTTGAGGATTATGGCACCACGAAAAGCTACAATGAATCTTGATGCATCAGGTGATGATTCCAATCCAAATGTAGATGTTCTATCAGACACAACTCTGTGAGTTACGGAAGCCATTAAGTCTTGGAAGCAGATTTTTGATATCTTAGAGCATGAAATTATCAGTTGTATAGATGACTCTGTCGAGGAAGACAACGAGTCCTTTTCGACCAAGTTAGATTGGTAGCACGGTCAAAAATGCATAAGATTGTTGCACGACCCAAAATTATACCCTACAATGATATGATAAATTGGGCTTTGGAACATGTCAACATTTAAACCAGAAGCATCATCAGCCACCAGAAGACCATCGTCGACACTTTTCGAACAGATAATCTACAAGTAATGTATAAGCTTTCCCCTACACCCAAATATACTTACAATGCATCATTTCTTCTTGATTTCGAGAGAAAATAATTCACTCAATATGGTAGAAAAGGTCATGATATAATCAATACCTAGTGGGGACATCTAGAAATATTCAGAGCCAATGTTCATGGTGTATATTCCACGGCGTCCTTAGATGCCCATATGTTATATATATCCATGATGATCTATCGTCTGTTTGGGAAAAAGAAACCTGTGCATTTCTCAGTTGAGTGGGTATCCATAATGAATGAAGTAGCCAAGGGTTATACCTTCAATTGGGATAAAATGTTATCTGATAATTTGGCCAATGAATTTGCTCAGTATCAATCATCAAAATCAAAAGGGAAACCTGCTCCTTTTTACTTGTCATCATATATTATGTATGCCATTTGTTTCATGACCCCATTCCCCCTAATGAAATGGATTTGGACCCCATCCAGTTCTGAGCCAATACATTTCTACCACTCCAAATTATGGGAGGAATATGCTAAAGATTTTTTTATGAAATCTGTCACAATGTAGTGGTACATGTTCACATAGTTATCTATGGCCTTCCACCACCCAGTATTTCAAAAAATATTATGGGGAATTTAGGCACAATTGCACACTAGTTTATTGAGGAAAATTTATCCTACATTAGAGTATTTGGTTCTTTCATTCCTCCTCATGCCCTTCCA
>JZKD02S1609022.1:655994-667474 GCA_000966675.3 Picea glauca
CTTTTTCCCCTTTCTCATTTAATTAGTATATTTTAAATTATCAAAATAATAAGACAATTAATTCCCTTTTTAAATTTTATTTCAACAGATTTTTATGAATAAATTAAATTTCTTACTCCCTTTGTGTTACAAGATTTAACGAAGATCATAATTATTATTTAAGTTGTTTTTATTTTTATTATTATTATTATTATTTTATTGATAGACAAAATTTTACCACTAGCGTAATTTAGCTCAGACCTTAAATTTCGTACTGGGCGACATTTAATTAGGGAAAATATTTTTTTTTAATTCTTATCACTTTGTTCATCCTAAGGCCGACTAGGTTCATTCATTTATCAAAACAACGCGACGTGCCCTTCAGGACACACTAGGTGCTCCAAGGGTGCCACTTGCCTCATTTGTTCCCTTGCGCGATGTGCCCTTCAGGACGTGTTACATTCTCCAAGGGTGCCATTCGCCTCTTGACTAACTTGGTAGACATCAATAACCCCTGGAGTCAACACTCCACTAGGTGAACGTGTTGGAGACTAAGGGCCTCTAAGAAATAAGGCCCCCGCCTTATTGCACGCCCCTTAGAATCATCATGAGCGTCTGTCGCAGTCTTCCCTCACAACATCGTGGGTCATCTCGAACTAGGTAATCATTAACCTACAGTTTGAGCCACGGTGGGAGTGCTAGTAGGTTGTGGCAGGGTTGTTGTCCACACCTCTCCCTCAACATATATGGTAGTCATGCATGACCCCTTTACTCCACATGTGAGTCTGGTCGGCAAGCTATTGTCAGCCTGCATCATCAACAAATCATGTCAGAATATATTCATATCATATCATCTAATCAGATGCACTAATATCACAGTAAAACTATCCAACCCCAATGGTATACTCCCTAACTCAATCTAGAGTCCAAGGGGTTCCATCGATGCCTCTACATCCTCGAGGTCCAAAATCCTGCACACTCAGTAAAACCGAGTCAATAGCACCTGTCTAGGTCAAAGCGGTAAAACAACATGTCATCAACCCATAACGCCTCATAATCAAAATCAAAAGTTTTAATAGCATAATAATCTAGATCACTTGCTAGCAAGTGTCCTCAAAGAATAAGTTTTCTCAATGCACTAGAGAGGGATGTTACATACACCCCCTCTTGGTCTAAACTTCATCCCGAAGTTTCACAGTATATATGCCGAAATAAATTGTATCATAGTATCATATGTCTATCTATCAAACAAAAATGAAAATGACTGGTGCATATCATATGCATCCTCCCAGGTCGTCGAGTGAGGACTATAATTGTCCCACTGAACCTTGACCTGATCTATCGTTCCATGTCAAAGCTGTCAAACTTGATGATCCAAGATGCAGACCGGCTCAGTTGTGAGTGCCCCCTCATCCAATACCTGCAAGGAACTCATGTCAATAACATGTGTAGGATCACTAATATAATGTCTCAAAACAGATACATGAAAAACATCATGCATACACCTCAAAGAATCCAGCAAGGCTAGTCGATAGGCCATGGGCCCCTTTCTCTCCACAATCTCAACAGGTCCAATGAACCTAGGAGAGAGTTTAGCTCCCTTCCCAAACTTGATCAAACTCTTATGCGGTTTAACCTACAAGAAGACTCGATCATCGACCTCATAACTACGGTCAACACAGCACGCATCGGCATAACTCTTTTGTCGATCATGAGCTTCTTTAATCCTTTGTCTTATTGTTTTCATTTTTTCTTCCATTTCTTGGATCACTTCTGGGCCCACCAAAGCCCTATCCTCAAGCCGATCCCAACTCAAAGGCATCCGACATGGTTGCCCATAAAGAAACTCGAAAGGTGCCATCTTAATGGTGCTCTAGTAACTGTTGTTGTAAGCGAACTCCACTAGTGGAAAGAATTCTTCCCAATGCTTTTTTTGGTCCATCACGTACATGTGCAACATGTCCTCCAAGGTTTGGTTAGTTCGTTCGGTCTACCCGTCCGTCTCCAAGTGGTATGAAGTACTAAATTTAAGTTGGGTTCCCAAGGCCTCTTCGAAACTCATCCAAAATTGTCCAGTAAACATCGATCCTCAATCAGATATAATCCTCTTAGGCATTCCATGCAGCCTCACAATCTCACTGATGAAAAATCTAGCTATGTCATGTGCCTGATACGTCATACGCACAGCAATAAAGTGATCACTCTTCGTCAGAGTGTCTACTACTACAAAAATTGAGTCATGTCTCCTTGCCGTTAGTGGCAATCCAACAATAAAATCCATTGAAATAACCTCCCATTTCGATTCCGGAATAGCATGTGGTTGTAGTAATCCTGTTGGGTGTCTATGTTCAGCCTTTACCTGTTGACATTCTAGACATCTGGCCACATAGTTGACTATGTATGCCTTCATTCACTTCCAGAAGAATAAGGGTTTAAGGTCTGCCCTCATCTTCATGACTACCGGGTGAGCCATGTAAACTGCTCTATGAGCCTCGCTCAAGATCAACATCCTCAACTCGTCATTCGGTGGTACATAGATCTGATTTTTAAACCTCAATAATCCATCACTATCAAATGAAAATCCTTCAAATCGTGGTACCATCATTGTGTTTTGTCCGATAAAACCCTCAACCTCTTTGTACCAATCATCATTACGCTGTAAAGTTAGAATCTTTTCACGCAGATTCGTCTGAAGAGGCAGCACCGAAAAGATGCATGGTCTCTGACTCAATGCATCTGCCACTCGGTTCACTGTTCCTTTTATGTAAGTAATCTCAAATTCGTACTCGCTAAGCAATTCTGATCAATGTCGTTGTCACGCGTTTAGGTCGCTTTGCGTAAATATGTGTTGTAGTCCACAATGGTCAATCTTTAGTTCAAATTTCCATCCAACAAGGTAGTGTCTCCAAACCTTCAATGCATATATGATGGCTAACAACTCCAAATCATGTGTCGCGTAGTTCTCCTCATGCCTTTTCAGTTTCCTCAAAATGTAAGCGATCACTCGTCGATCTTGCATCAAGACTCTACCTAAGCCTTCCTTGGATGCGCCAGTGCATACCAAGAAGTCCACGTCCATGTCAGGGACCTTTAGTATCGGTGTTGTTGTCAACAACTCCTTGAGCCTCCAAAATGCTTCCGCGCATTTCTCGTTCCAAAAAAACTTCTTGTTTTTCTTCTACAATTCTATGATCGGATTTTCTATCTTCAAAAACCCCTCGAAGAAACGTCGATAGTATCCGGCTAAACCCATGAAGCTATGCACTTCTAGGACATTCATCGGTGCGGGCCATTCCATAATGGCCTCAACCTTCGCTAGAAACACAGAGATACCTTCATCGGAGATGACTTGCCCTAAGTAGTGGATCTTCCATTTATAAAATGATCATTTGGATAACTTCCCATACAATTTGTGATCTCGCAAACACTATAGTACCAAGCGCAAGTGCTTGTCATGCTCCTCTGTCATCCGAGAGTAAATCAAAATATTGTCAATGAATACTTGGACGAACTTGTCCAAGTACTTGTGGAACACCCCGTTCTTCAAACTCATAAATACTCCTAGGGAGTTTGTCAGTCCAAACGATAAAATAGTAAACTTGTAATGTCCAAACCTCGTCTTAAAGGTGGTCTTAGGGACGTCATCCTCCTTGATCCTTAATTGGTGATACCCTGATCGCAAATCGATCTTGGAGAACACCGTCGCGCCCTTCATTTGATCGAACATATCATCTATTCTCGGCAACAGATATTGATTCTTGATCGTGGCCTTGTTCAGTTGACAGTAGTCAATGCAGAGCCTCCATGACCCATCCTTCTTTCGAATGAAAATAACAGGTGCACCCCATGATGACACACTTGGATGTATCAGTCCCAGTTCCAGCAATTCTTTTAGTTGCATTCTTAACTCTTGTAATTTCGGGGTCGACATCCGATAAGGCATTCTCGCTATCAGTTCAGTTCCTGGTTTTAGGTCTATAGTGAACTTCAATTCCTTATCTGGCAGCATCCCATGTAACTCCTCCATAAATACGTCCACAAACACTCTCACCACCAGAAGGTGTTCTAAACCTTCGGTTAATCCCTTCTCATTTAACGCAAGGATCACATAAATCTTGCACCCCTTGCGCATGCTCTTCCATAGTTATAAGGAAGAGATGAACCCCAGGGAAACTCCCTGGTTCCATCCTACAATCACACATCTCTGTCCCTTATCATCGACCAATATCAACCATTTGATCTTACAGTTGAGTATCACCTCATGCAATTCCAACCAGTCCATACCAATTACAACATCATAAGATCCTAATATCGTGACGTACAGGTTGGCCCTTGTGACAAACTCTCCTAGGTTAAGGATACAGCCTATAGCCTTTCCTCCAACCTTATGTTTGGCTCCCAAAGCCACCTCTATGAAGCTAAACTCGTCCTGTTTGATTTCCTTTACCTTAATCCTTTTTAGCGTTGCACCAGAAATGAAACTCTCGGTAGCACCAGTATCTATCAAAATACTAAGGGTCTGGTCAGCGACGGTACTTGTCATATCGAGCACATTCGAGTGATGTTCTTCCTAGCGGTTATTCACCGTTGCATGAATCCGATGGGCCTTGTCCATATCTCCCATGGTAGTGGGTTTGGTTGATTTGAATGCTATAGTCCTCTCCACCGGGTAGTTGTGTTGATAGTGTGGCTCCCCACACATCCAACACCTATTCTTCGACCCAGTAGTCCTGGTACCTGAAGTAGAAGATGACGACCCACCGACCTGGAATCCTGGTTTGTTCTTTTGAACAGGCCTAAACTACTGTTGCGGTCGACACTGTTGTTGATGCTATGGTCCCCGATAAGGTGTCTTCTACTAAGGCGTCGATCGTCGAGGTGTAGTGAAAGTGGGTCCCCTCTGGAAGCCATGATATCCCAGCGTATGTCTAGCTAGTGTCTGATGTTGTTGTGCTCCAAATGACACCTGCCCTGCTGGTCCCGCTGGAGTCCTGGTCTGACCCCGCTGATAAGATCCTCCTCTGCTATGAGGGCCT
This sequence comes from Picea glauca, assembly GCA_000966675.3. Classification (NCBI taxonomy): domain Eukaryota; kingdom Viridiplantae; phylum Streptophyta; class Pinopsida; order Pinales; family Pinaceae; genus Picea; species Picea glauca. The sequence goes on from JZKD02S1609022.1 coordinate 661,010, forward strand.
TCTGGATGGCATCATGCAAGGTTTGAGGCATCAAAATTGTGACCTTTTCACGTATGTTGTCATTAAGGCTGAACATGAACCTATTAACCTTAAGTTTCTCAATGTTGAGGTGTAGAGCATACTAGAGCAGCTCCATAAAATGGGCCTTGTACTTAGGTACCGTACGACCGCCCTGTCGTAAGGCGTTGAACTCGTTGAGTTTATGCTCAATGAATTCCTCTAAAAGGTATCGCTCTCAGAACCATTCCTCAAATAGTTCCCATGACACATGTTTGATGGCCAGGTTCAGCTGCGGTAGGAGCGTCTTCCACCATAGAAGAGCGCTTCCTTTTAGTTGGAAGGTTGTCATGCGGACCTTCATGTTGGAGGTATAATCACAAAGTGCAAATCACATCACCATGTTCTCCAACCATGCCTTGGCAGCTGCGTTGTCTGGGGCACCAAAGAACTTGGGAAATTTGACCTTCTCAAGTTCACGATGAATGCTACCAGTACCGACCGGAGCATGCGACGGAACCTCAATGGGTGTTGGCACCCTGGCCTCATCTCTGTCCAAACGACTGATCAGTGCCTCAAACATGTGCTGAAAAGATCTCATCATTCCGACCACATCACCAACTGCTATCTTCTCCCATCCGACAACCTGCTCATCTCCCTGGGGGTTAAATCCCTCAGGTGTGGATACTACTAGAGGCATCGCACCTCCTCCCCTAGCACCTCATCGTCTACCTTCACGGCATCCTCTAACCATGATTACCTGCACGAATACAAGTCAACTCAATTAGTAACATTATAATCAAATCATATCAACAAAAGCCGTAGCGATCACAAGTCACGGGTCGGACCCGCTCTGATACCACATGTGACCTCCTCCCTGCTATTAAAATCGACACGCAGTAGATAGATACAATGAATTGGTAAATCTTTTTTTTATTTTTTTTATTTTATTTTTATAACCAAGTTGAGTGGTCAACTTGCATCTAAATTCTACAAAAAAGAGACCTAATTAGAGTCTTAGCGCAAGAGATCCTAACCTACATTGGTTAAGCATTTATGATAAAAACAAAGTACCCCAAAAAAAATGGAATCCACCTTACCATATCTACAAAATAGTCCAACACATCTCTACTTAATTATATTGAAACAAAAGAGATACATTACAAGAAAATGAGATCTATGCCCACCTATATATGCATAAACATTATTGCGACTCAAATTCATTAAAATGAACATAGGGTATGCTATTATTGATATCATTTGCATAGTAATTGCAAGATATTTCCAACTTAACAAGTTACTAAAGTACAACTATGTATTTAACACACCCAACATAGATTTATGGATCATAAATAAAGGCAAGACAAAATAAGTATTTTCATAACTAGTTCTATTACTATATAACAATAATACTATCAATATGCTTTTAATATCTCTCACCACTCTAACTATCTATTAACCAAGTTTTTAACTAACATTTTCCATGTCACTACATTCATTATTATTCTATTAATAACTTCTTATCTATTCATACTTAAAAAGTAATATTTTAATTTAAACACGCCTTAGATCAGGATAGAGGTTGTTCACCCTACTAGGTATAACCTTGACCCCGCAGTCTGACTGTAGTATTTGTCTAACAATAGTTGGCAAGACAGCATGCCTCTTGCGGTCTATAAAAATCCACAATGTTATCTAAAAGGAAGGATGTAGTTGGCTAAGATCAAAATTGGATCATCAAGATTAAACGCTCATAGAAATTTGTTCACTAAAACTAAAATATTGCTACTTTTATTATTATACCAAAAACCTATAATAGGAAATTGCCAAAATATTTATAAAATCTCTCACCCTAAAATTGTCAATTAATTATTTACCAAAGAATAGTTATTCCTGAATTAAACATTACAGGCCAAGGTGCAATGATAAAAAGTTAACCAACATAGAACACAAACTCGATGTGAAGGTTTACAGGGTTAACCACGCAATTCCTAAGATTCTATTTTAACCAATCCATGGCATGGTCCACGGTTTCCTAAATCCATTACACCTCTGGCACGCAATAAAAATATATGGAATGTCAAGGAGTAACTCACTAACATTATCAAATTCTACAGGATATTAAAGTTGTTATTACACCATTGTCAAAAACACAGAAATCGATTATTAATTCACTGTCCTCAGTTTCAACGCCAAAATAAATTCCAGAGAAGGAAAAACACTGACAGAGAAATTTATACAATTATGGTGATACCAAGGTCGCTATGAGGGAAATTTATATAGTACTAGGATACATAAACATGGCCGTGACATGTGCGGTTCTAAAATATGGCTAGCATTAAGTAAAACGCAAGGATATCTAAAGGGAAGCCCTGCGCAATCCAAACAACTCGCTAGCAACCATAAGACAAACGCAGTCAACTTATTAAGTAGATTCGTGGTGATACACAGGAAAACGCGGTCAGGGGAAGGGAGTGAAGGATGCACAGGTCGTCAACACACAGAGAAGAGAGGTGTGTTGGATGCACAGAATTCAACAATGTAGAAAGTAATGGTTGTGAGTGATGCACATGCATGAGGATAAAACGTTGAGCACAATTGTAAAAACAAAGAGCTAAAACGATTAACCCAACATCGAGATAAAATGTCATTTCCTTAGTAAAATCAACGTCATTTATGTCTTTTCAGGAAAAACAACTTCGCTATGTTAAAAAGAAACATTCAAGGAGGGAGATAACAATGATAAGGAGTTTGGAATCTGATAATAATTTTTTGTTATACCCTAAATAATTTTTCCATCAGAATAATGTTGTTCTCAAAACTATGTCATCCAAATGTATAAAACGTTGTCAGGCACGTAGCAACACAAGTTATCTTCTACACCACACCAGTAATATAAAATGCAAACAAAAATTTGTTGGTTACAAAATATACCATCACGCATCATTATATATAAATTTTTTGTGACTCAAAATCGTTACCACTGGAATGGCAATAAACATATGTCTAGAAAAAAAAAATCACTGTTAATATATTTATATTTGTCGGGCCAAGAAACGTCGAGTAATAAACTCCTTGATATCCCAAAGCAGAGCATAAAATCATTGTCTCAAGTTAAAATGCAGGTATGAAGTCAATCGCAGACAAAGGTAGGGATGAACAATCAAGCGCATAACTAAACCAACAAGGATGCAAGGAAATCCATACGCAAGGGTACTTTTTCCTAGAAGGCACAAGTCAAACAATCAACCAAGGACAATAACAGAGGTAGTGGGTTCATCCTTCGCTTCATCATCCTCGCACAAGAAAGCAGATCATTTAGATCCATAGGTCTTTTATCGCTAAGGTGACGACCGTAGATCAGGCTCCTGGCCGACTACTCAGGCGAGGACTGGTGAGTTATGGATGAAGGCTAAACAACCACGAAGATCACAAACAACACATCCAGGTGGTCAAGACGTGCCCGAAAACGAAGGCCAAGGGAGTCAACAATCGTCGAGCTAGGCTAAGAAAAGTTCATTCATCAATCTAAACATTCAATCTACTACCTAATCAACATGAAGATCCAAGCATAAAACCTACAGCATATACTATACAAAATGAAAAGAGAGTACCATTGTCTATTTGACCGCTTTGAGTGACGACCACGCGCTCAGTGCAACTCCCGCTCGTCGACCATCAAGACTTCACCGGTACCTCCCAGCAAATGCTAGGGGTACTCTTCTTCCCCCTTAGCCCCCTGAGCCACAAAGGGGCCACACACACTATCCAGAGATTTCGACTAGCTCTCAGCTCGCCTCGCAAGGCCGAGCTACCACTCCTCACTGAGATGGGTATCCCAACTCCCACAAGTAAGTCATTCAAGTAGATATTTCTGCATCACAACGTTACGCAAACAAAAGAATATCCTTTATTTCTTTCCTAAAATCTCATTTCATTAAAGTTTTAAAAACAAATTTCTAAAAATTCCTCTCCGTACAAGTGTCCCCCATCACCTATATTCCTCCATAAATTAATTTCTTTAATTAATTAATTATCTTTATTTCCCTCACCCACCTAGAGTTACTCCTAGAATCACTCTTAGGTGTCCCCAAATTCTCTTACAGGTTTTAATGGCTTTCCCTATTATTAAATTGCTAGTTTAGTTTAAATTAGAAAGCTCTTAAATGGTAGATACTTTTTCTAGGTTTGACTTTCCGCTTTTTCCCTTATGTTCCCCTTTTTCCCTTTTTTATGTTTACCTCCTTTCCTAGTTTCCTAATTTTTTAGATTTTCCCTCTTTCCCCTTTTTAATTAGAACTCAAAAAGGCAGGAAATTAACCCCTTTTTCCCCTTTCTCATTTAATTAGTATATTTTAAATTATCAAAATAATAAGACAATTAATTCCCTTTTTAAATTTTATTTCAACATATTTTTATGAATAAATTAAATTTCATACTCCCTTCGTGTTAAAATATTTAACAAAGATCATAATTATTATTTAATTTGTTTTTATTTTTATTATTATTATTATTATTTTATAGATAGACAAAATTTTACCACTAGCGTAATTTAGCTCAGACCTTAAATTTTGTACTGGGTGACATTTAATTAGGGAAAATGTTTTTTTTTAATTCTTATCACTTTGTTCATCCTAAGGCTGACTAGGTTCATTCATTTATCAAAACAACGCGACGTGCCCTTCAGGACACACTAGGTGCTCCAAGGGTGCCACTCGCCTCATCTGTTCCCTTGCGCGACGTGCCCTTCAGGACGCACTACATGCTCCAAGGGTGCCACTCACCTCTTGACTGACTTGGTAGACATCAATAACCCCTGGAGTCAACACTCCTCTAGGTGAACTTGTGGGATACTAAGGACCTCTAAGGAATAAGTCCCTCGCTTTATTGTGCACCCCTTAGAATCATCGTGAGCGACTGTCGCAATCTTCCCTCATGGCATCATGGGTCCTCTCGAACTAGGTAATCATTAACCTACATTTCGAGCCACAGCAGGGGTGCTAGTAGGATGTGGAAGGGTTGTTATCCACACCTCTCCCTTAACATCTCTAGTAGTCGTGTGTGACCCCTTTACTCCACATGTGAATCTGGTCGACAAGCTATCATCAGCCTACATCATCAACAAATCATGTCAGAATATATCCATATCATATCATCTAATCAGATGCACTAATATCACAGTAAAACAATCCAACCCTAATGGTATACTCCCTGACTCGATCTAGAGTCCAAGGAGTTACATCGATGCCTCTGCATCCTCGAGGTCCAAAATCCTGCACATTCAGTAAAACTGAGTCAATGGCACCTGTCTAGGTCAAAGCGGTAAAACAACATGTCATCAACCCATAATGCCTCATAATCAAAATCAAAAGTTTTAATAGCATAATAATTCGGATCACTTGGGAGGTTAATATTCAGTCTGGGCAAGAACAAGAACAGGATTAGACAGAAAAGGGACTAGATAACCAACCTGTAGGTGGAGGTATGTATTATGATGTTGTTATCATTATTTTGTTGTTGTTGTTGATGTTATTATGTTGTTATCATTAATATGTTAATATGTTGTTGTTGTTATTCTATTGTTGTTGTTCTCATTATGTTTTTATCATCAATATGTTACTGTTTTTTATTTTTGGTATAAGAAAATAATGAAAGAAATTATAAACTAAATTCAGTAGGAGATTTTAGAAAACTTTTATTTATTTTGAGTCCTGGAAAATAACCAGGCTCTACATATGCTATCAGAGTTGTAGTTTGAAACACTGGAGCCTTAAGGGCCTACCTACAACTGAATTTATTTTTTCATAAAAAAATATCATTGTTTAACTAAGCAGAAAATAGGGATTTTCTTAAACTGGAGAAAAACCCAGAAATTTATTTTCTTGGATTGGAACCGAGTTCCCTACTACAGGGAAAAATATTATGTAGTTTTCATGTCATTTAAATTGAAAACAACCTAAAAATGAAACCAACCTAGAACTAGAAACAGTCCAAAAAAGGAAAACAACTTTGAAAACCCTAAAGTAAAATAGGAAAATAACCTTGAAAACCCTAAACTAAAACTGACCCAGAAATCCCTTCTTTTGCATCTCTAAATCCCTTGGAAATAACCTTGAAATAACCTATAAACCCTTATAAGGACCCAGAAATAAGGGGAGAAATACAGTAGGAAAGAAATAGGAGAGAATGTAGTATGAAAGATTCATGTAGACATGTTCCATCCTCTCCTCTTGTTTTATTTTGGTCTAGCAAGCTGCTCACTGTATGAAAAAATTAAGAGAACAACAAGAAAAATTAACGTATTAGATTACAAAATATATGTAAACCAAATATATAAAAACTGGAAAATATATAAATTGGTCATTATGTACAAATGAAATTGAACTATATAAATGATTATGCAATATCAATAACAATAATAATCTGAATAAAAAGAAAAAAGAAATTTATTTATGTAAACAAAATAAA
>JZKD02S1609022.1:697000-708332 GCA_000966675.3 Picea glauca
CACAGTTGTTTAAAATAAATTATTGAACCAGATAATTGTGAATAATAATTTTTTTTTTACAATTGATGATTGTTGTCTTTTATAAAAGACTAGTTTTGTTGACTGGATTGAATGCATACATAATTATTAAAGAATGACAGTTTGATTATTAGTGCATGCACGAGATTTGCATGTACTAGCTACAAATGCATTTCTTGTACATATACATTAGTATGTATGGACTTCTTGATTTACTTACTACATTGTCAGTTACTTGCTGTGAATGTATGAACCATGCCCTTTTTCCCTTATAAAATCAGATTCCTTAACTTCGGGACGAAGTTTCTTGAAGGGTGGGTGTATGTAACGACCCTAATTAAATAAATGATTAAATATTACAGAGAAAAAAATTAATTAAAGAAAATAAGTGTGATTAATTAAGTAATAATCAAACTGAAGATTTCATTTAATGAATTGTGACATAAATTTAAGAGATAAAAAAAAAATGAGATAACAGGGTGGCGTATGCAGGGCGAGAAGCCCATAAATCCTGAGAGGATAAAAATGTTAATGAGGAACGAAGGACAGAGGACGGGGGGGTGGTTGAGGAGTGAATGCGTGAGTTGGCAGGGAGGAATAAGGGAAGGGAAGAGGGGGATGTGCGCACCATTCGGCGGGAGGGGGGGAATGGATGTGGGTAACTGTTGTTTTTCCATCTGCAGAGAGCCGAGAGCTTTACTGTGATATGTGTGCTCAGATAGAGACACGAGACTTACTGGTTATGACATATTGATCAGGGAGGCACCGAGTTTCTAGAGGTTTGGGCACGGGGGCCAGGATATCCGTAGATATCCTGGAGCTAGGTCCTTTTCCTAGTTGGCAGGGTGGACATCAGTTTTGGGCAGTTATTTTCTGTGTCTGTGGCAGGACTGGACTGTGTAGCAAGGAAGAAAGGCAGCAGGGCAACAGAAATTAGTATCAGAACTAGGTACTTTGTCAAGTTATGTAATTATTTCTTTCTACCATGAAATCAGTATTTATAGATAAATCTAAGTTACTGAGGTTTCTGTTATAAAACTCGAGATTATGCTATGATGTTATTGTCTCAGTTAGGAAATAATTTGCTTATGAATATAAATGATGTTTAGAAATATTAGGTTGTTACAGGCATGATGAAATCATATTTCTCTCTCTATCACAGAAAACAAAGAGTCTTCCCCACTATGATACCACTCTTAAACAAGTCACCCGCCTTAGGTAACCCGCCTTCACCAGGACCTTCTTCGTCTCCGGCCCGAAGAGTTAAAACACTCTTCTAACTGCTTACGAGAGTTCTCACTACCCACAGAAACTCTCCACTGATCACCCCTTCGCTTGTCGAGAAATTGGGTTTCGCGATATCACGAAACCTGCGTGCACGATTCTCGGGCTATCCAAAACCCCGAACCCCAATGGTCAAAGGGTCAACGCTCTCGTTCTTGTCGGGGATTTCCCTATCGGGAAATCGGTACATGCGAGGTTACGATTCACTTACCTCACAAATCTCTGAACCCCGAACTCCGATATGCACCTGCGCTAATTCCACACCACGTCACCTCTTCTCTCCACTCTATCGGGAATCGCGTGATCGCGATTTCACCGTTCGCAGTTTCTTTGCCTTTGGAAACCCTGAATGCCAATGTACCGATTCCCCGATACAGAGCCACCTGTATTCCACTAACTTCTGGTGTCCCACACTGCCACGTCACCCTCGGGATTTCATGGATCGCGAATCCGTCCTACAAGAGTTCTCGCTTGTCGAAAACCCCGATTCTCCGAACCCCGATATGGTGGGATTCCTCGACACGCGTCCCTGTGATCAATGGTTGTGATCCTCGCGGGATATCATGAATCATGATATCGTAACGTCCGTTCCAACTACTTGGTGCTCTAACTCCCGATATGCCGAATCCCGACTCCTCCGGATCCTGTGCCACATGTCCTCGCGGAGATCGACGGCTCCAACGACTTCGGAAAATCGCCACTCGCTATTTCAATGGGTGCAAAACTCTTTCCTCCAGGAAACCCGATATGCCAAATCCTGATGGCTCTTGGTCCTTCCTTCTTGTGCCTAAGGATTAAACCCCATGCAGCTTCTCCCAGATCTGACGGTCAGCGAGATTTCGCAAATCAATCCTGCGAACCCTGGCCATTTATTCTCCTCCTTGAGGATTTCTTCCACTCTAAAGTTCTGACCTGTTCAAACCTTCGACTTGATCCATATCCACAGTATCACGAAGGAACTATTCCTCCTGAGCTTGCCAACTCTGATTCCCTCATAGAAATTACACACGCTTCTTGTACTCGACCTCCAACAGCTCTCAAAGTGTTGAGTCCTTCGAGTCCTGGCGCTTCTAGCAACAGTAGTCTATGCCTCCCTTTGCTTAGACTTTACTACTGAGACTCCAGGTTCAGCCTGCACTCTCCTGCATGACTCTATTAGACCCAATCAATTTATGGATGAACGAGAATAAGAGTTTAACTGTTGAGCCTCATCAACGCACTCTATGCGGATGAATTCGACTGCACTCTATGCAGGAATCTCCCGGCTCAAACAAAGAAACAATTGAAACTCCTTCTCTTCTCTCTCATACTGCAATTAAACTATGAAATCACATACACTGCATATCAAAGAAAATGTATGACAGAAAGAAAACATTCATGAGCATAATATCAACACAGAGAAACAACACAAACCATGGAATTGAATCAAAGACTCTCTTCTATTAATTCAATATGTACATGGGTGTTCTTCACAAGTTCTCGGCTTGCTCTTTTCCTCTTGCTCCTGTTTCTCAATATCTGAATGAATCTATACAATATACAAAGGAGGGTGCCTATATTCTTTTTGCCCTCTTGAATTCTACAACTATCAAATCTACAATTAATTCCTATCTAACAGCATTAAATCTATTAAATGTCTTCCTATCTACTAAGGACGAGAGTTTATCTGCTCAAGGTCCCCTTTACAATACAAGTGTGCTTCTTCACATCAATACATTAATGTCTTGCGCAATTGTTTCAAGGTGTTTCAAAATTTGTACTGGCGTTGTCCAGCTGGTTTCTCTAAATGTGTTGGCTCGCTTGATATGTTGTGGATGCTCCTGCATCATACTCCTCGGCTCAAAATTTTCATGGGCTCCTGTCCATGAGATCCTGCACGGTGTGTCCATGCTTTTGGATAACTGCTTCTGTCTCCCATCTGGCATCCTCCACTGGGTGATTCTTCCATTTTACCAGATACTCAAAATACTGCTTTCGTCTGGTCTTTTTACCTGTTCGCTTGTCCAGTATGCACTCCATCTGCGGCTTCTCTGCTACTGGCATTTGCTTCTGCCACTGGATCACTGGTTCCTCGGTTCCATTCTCTACTTCTCCAACCCTGTATGGGTATAAATCCGAAACGTTAAAAATCGGAGATATCCCGATGCCATCCGGCAACTCAATTTCATAAGCATTCTCTCCAAATTTCTTCAGGACTCCGCACGGTCCGATTTTCTTCATCTTGAGCTTGTTATATGTTCCCCTTGGGAACCTTTCCTTCCTCAAGTGTGCAAGAACCATATCACCAACTTCAAACTGAAGTTGTCTCTTTCACTGATCGGCTCTGCGCTTATACTCTTGATTGGACTTCTGCAGTCGCTGCTTCACCTTCGTGTGAAGTTCTTCCATCACTTCAACGAAGTCTTTTGCGCTAGCACTGCTAGTTGTAGCCTGTTCTGACTCCCTGAGTTTAGATACTCCTCTCGGCTGTGTCCCATATAAAATCTGAAACGGACTCTTTCTGGTACTCTGATTCACAGAATCATTGTACGCAAACTCTGTCTGCGGAAATATGTTGTCCCAGCTGCTATGGTGCTCTGTCACCAAGCTTCTCAGCAAGTCTCCGAGACTTCGGTTGACCACCTCGGTCTGTCCGTCTGTCTGCGGATCGTACGCTGAACTAAAAGTCAAATTAGTCCCTAGCTTTCTCCATAGCGTCCTCCAAAAATGACCTATGAACTTTGTATCCCTGTCCGAGCCTAATCTTTGAAAAACAAGTCTGCGATGTGTGTCGCATCGCTGGTCTTCTGACATGGAATAAAATGTGCCATCTTCGAAAACTTGTCCACCACCACAAAGATGGAATCAACACCTCTCTGCGTCCTCGGTAGTCCTAATACAACATCCATGTTGATTGCCTCCCATGGCCTCTCAGGTATGTGTAATGGCTGATAAAACCCGGCATTCTGCTTCTGGCCCTTTGAATGTTGACAAATTTGACACTTGTCGACAAACCTCTTGACATCTGTTCGCATGCCAGGCCAAAAATATGATTTGCTCAGTTTTTCGAATGTTTTGTCATGACCAAAGTGACCTGCTAATCCCCCGCTATGTTTCTCCTTCACCAAATTCTCCCTCATGGAGCAATTTGGAATACATAGCTGATTGCCTCTGAACAACAATCCTTCCTGGATCATGTAGTCCATCTAGGGGCTTCGATCCCTGAGAACTGGATTCTCAGTTGTCTCATATGCCTCTCCAAAATCCACATCACCTGTGTACATGTCTTTAAGATTTTCAAAACCCAAGGTTTTGACTCAAAATTCCTGCAGCAATAAACATTTCCTACTCAAAGCATCAGCCACTTTGTTAGCAGTCCCTGAAATGTGTTTGATCACAAACGTGAAATTTTGCATGTACTCTACCGATTTTGCATGCTTCTGGTTGAACTTATCCTGTTGACTCACAAATTGCAATGCATGATTGTCACTGTACAATACAAATTATTTGGGTACCAAGTAATGCCTCCACTTCTTTAAGGCCTGTATGATGGCATAAAACTCTTTATCATAAGTGGAGTATTTCAGCTTTGCTTCATCCATCTTCTCGCTGAAATATGCAACTGGCCTATCATCTTGACTCAAGACCGCTCCTATATCATATCCGCTCGCATCACATTTCACCTGAAATGTCTTCCGAAAGTCTGGCAACACCAGAATTGGTTGCTCTGTGATATTTCGCTTCAACAGATTGAAGCTCTTCTCAGCCTCTGCTGTCCAATGAAAAATTTTATGTCATTTTTTCACGGTGTCCATCATTGCTGCGCTAATCCCACTGAAATTTCTAATGAATTTTCTGTAGAAACTAGCCAGTCCATGGAATCTCCTCACCTCGAAAACATTCCTCGGTGATGGCCAATTCTTGATCACTTCCACCTTCTCAGGATCCATCTTCAACTCATTCGCTGATATGAAAAAACCCAAATAAATGAGCTATGTCTTCATGAAGGAACACTTCTTCATGTTGACCAACAATTCTTTTGCTGCAGTCTTCTCATTACAATGGCCAGATGTCTCAAATGTTCAGCCTTTGTCTTACTGTAGATCAATATATCATCCAGATATACGACTACAAATTTTTCGATGAATTCCCTCAGGACTTCATTCATCAGTCTCATGAATGTGCTCGGCGCGTTCGTCAAGCCAAATGGCATGACCAGCCATTCGTACAAACCTTCATTCGTCTTGAATGTTGTTTTCCATTCATCACCTTCTCTCATGCGAATCTGATGATATCCGCTCTTGAGATCAATTTTCGAAAAATAATTTGCCCCACTTAGGCAATCCATCAGATCGTCCATTCTCGGCAGTGGAAATCTGTACCTGATGGTAATCTTGTTTATCGCTCTGGATTCTGTACACATTCTCCAGCCTCCATCCTTCTTCTCACTTAGTACTGTCGGAACAGCACATGGGCTCAAGCTTTCCCTAACCAGTCCTTTGTCCAGTAGATCCTGTACCTGCCTTTTAACTTCCTCGTTCTCCTGCGGTGTCAACCTATATGCAGCTTTATTCGGAAAAATTGCTCCAGGTATGAGGTCAATGTGATGACTCACACTCCGCATCGGTGGCAACGAACGAGGTAGTGTGTCCACGATGATGTCAGCGAAATCTCCCAGCAGTTCCTGAATCTCATCTGGCAAGTCATCCACTCTTGTGCTAGTCAGGACAATTCTCGGCTTCCTGACCACAAAGAATTGTGGGTCTTCATTCTTTTCCATCTCTGTGAGAAGTTCCTTCCCACTCATGAGAAGTATCGTATTGCTCACTTCCGACTTCACTTCTTTATCCTTTATCGGAAGCAACTTATGCATTCTCCCATCCTTTTCCAAAGTGTATGTGTTCATCCTTCCGTCATGAACCACATTTCTGTCATACTGCCATGGTCTACCCAACAATATATGACATACATCCATGGGAACGACATCACACATAATCTCATCATTGTAATTCCCTATCTTGAAATTCACTAAGCATTGTTTAGTGACACTTACCCGGTGTCCTTTCTATAACCACGAGACTTTATACGAACTCGGGTGCTTATTTGTTTCCATCTCCATCTTTTCCACCATCTCGGTTGAAATGAGATTATCTGTGCTCCCACTGTCCACAATGACTTTGCATTTTCTGTCCTTGGCTGTGTAAGTTGTCCTGAACAGTCTACTCCTTTGCACTGCGCTCTCCACCTCTTTCTCAGGTGTCAAAAGGATCTTATGCATCCCAAGTGATCTACCGCTGTCTACATCTTCTGTCTCAGCATCATGCCTCTGCGCCTCAGTGATGTGAACTTCTCCTTTATCTGGTTTCCTGTCTGGACAGTCAACGGCTTTGTGTCCATCCTTCCCACATGTGAAACATGTGATGATTCCTCCTCTGCCTCTTCCCCTACCTCTAGTATGAGGAAAAGTGTTGGCATCAGCATAACCTCCACCCCTCTTTGTATGTTGCCTCCTCGGCTCAGCATATTGCTGCCTCTGTGAGGTTCTAGCTCTTTCAACTTTACCCTGAGGTTTCTTCCACTCCTCCTTGGGTTTCTGATATTTCTCTTGGACAACTGCCTTGCCCCTCCGCTGACTCCTGCCTCGCCCTCGCTGACCTTTCTTTCGACTCATCTTTTCCTCGGCTTTCAGAGCCATCTGGTACGCATCCTCAACTGTTTGGATGGTAACCATGCTCAATTCATCCTGAATGTCATACCTTAAACCATTCAGGTATCTTGCCACCTTCTCATCATCACTCTCCCGATGACCTACTCTGATGTTGAGCTTGTAAAACTCCTCGGTGTATTCCTTCACCGTCATCAGCTTCTGTCTCAGGTTCTGCATTCGCCTAAACAGTGTGATCTGGTAATCCCTCGGGATGAATTTCGCTTTCATCTTCGCGATCATCCTGTCCCGGCTTTTAATCTTCTATTTGCCTTTGGAACGTCTATCCACCTGTATCTCATCCCACCATAAGGCTGCATGTCCCTTTAACTTGGTAACATCATGTCTTACCTTCTTGTCCTCTTCGATATCTTCATAATCGAAGTAGGTTTCAAGTGCTCGGATCCAATCCAGCAACTCTTCTGCATCCAGGCTTCCTTCATAGACTGGAATGTCCATTTTGGTTTTGGAACTCATCCTGGAAATGGCTTTGATCAACCGTTCTGTTGATGCATCCTCTGTTGTGACTTCTTCTGCATGTCCAGCTTCTTCTTCGACCTGGGAATCGCTAAGATCCCCTGCACCAGCTCCACGTCTTTGTGCAGTCTCCATCTCTTCAAGCCTTACTCGGAGATCTCTCATCTGGCGCTCCATTTCTGGATTCCCTACCGGCCTGCCTCTTCTCCTCACCTCCCTGTCCTCTGGGTCTGGTGATTGTCTCTCCCTTCTAGGCGGCATGATGAAATCTTATTTCTCTCTCTGTCACAGAAAACAAAGAGTCTTCCCCGCTCTGATACCACTCTGACGCAAGTCACCCGCCTTAGGTAACCCGCCTTCACCAGGACCTTATTCGTCTCTAGCCCGAAGAGTTAAAACACTCTTCTAACTCCTTACGAGAGTTCTCACTACCCACAGAAACTCTCCACCGATCTCCCCTTCGCTTGTCGGGAAATCGGGTTTCGCGATATCACGAAACCTGCGTGCACGATTCTCGGGCTATCCAAAACCCCGAACCCCGATGGTCAAAGGGTCAACGCTCTCGTTCTTGTCGTGGATTTCCCTATCGGGAAATCAATACATGTGAGGTTACGATTCACTTACCTCACAAATCTCCGAACCTCAAACTCCGATATGCACCTGCACTAATTCCACGCCACGTCACCTCTTCTCTCCACTCTATCGGGAATCGCGTGATCGCGATTTCACCGTTCGCAATTTATTTTCCTTTGGAAACCCCGAATTCCGATGTATCGATTCCCCGATACAGAGCGACCTGTATTCCACTAACTTTCGGGGTCCCACGCTGCCACGTAACCCTCGGGATTTCACAGATCATGAATCCGTCCTACAAGAGTTCTCGTTTGTCGAAAACCCCGATTCTCCGAACCTCGATATGGTGGGATTCCTTGACACGCGTCCCTACGATCAACAGTTGTGATCCTCGCGGGATATTGCGAATCATGATATCGTAACTTTCGTTCCAACTACTTAGTGCTCTAACTCCCGATATGCCGAATCCTGACTCCTCCGGATCCTGTGCCACATGTCCTCGCGGAGATCGACGGCTCCAACGACTTCGGGAAATCGCTAATCGCGATTTCAACGGGTGCAAAACTCTTGCCTCTGGGAAACCTGATATGCCGAATCCCGATGGCTCTTGGTCCTTCCTTCCTGTGCCTAAGGATTAAACCCCACGCAGCTTCTCCCAGATCTGACGGTCAGCAGGATTTCGCGAATCAATCCTGCGAACCCTGGTCGTTTATTCTCCTCCTTGAGGATTTCTTCCGCTCTAAAGTTCTGACCTGTTCAAACCTTCGACTTGATCCATCTCCACATTATCACGAAGGAACTATTCCTCATGAGCTTGCTAACTCTGATTCCCTCAGAGAAATTACACACGCTTCTTGTACTCGACCTCCAACAGCTCTCAAAGTGTTGAGTCCTTTGAGTCCTGGCACTTCTGGCAACAGCAGTCTATGCCTCCCATTGCTTAGACTTTACTACTAAGACTCCAGGTTCAGCCTGCACTCTCCTGCATGACTCTATTAGACCCAATCAATTTTTGGGTGAACGAGAATAAGAGTTTCACTGTTGAGCCTCATCAACGCACTCTATGCAGGAATCTCCCGGCTCAAATAGAGAAACAATTGAAACTCCTTCTCTTCTCTCTCAGATTGCAATTAAACTATGAAATCACATACACTGCATATCAAAGCAAATGTATGAAAGAAAGCAAACATTCATGAGCATAATATCAACACAGAGAAATAATACAAACCATGGAATTGAATCAAAGACTCTCTTCTATTAATTCAATCTGTACATGGGTGTTCTTCACAAGTTCTCGGCTTGCTCTTTTCCTCTTTCTCCTGTTTCTCAATATCTGAATGAATCTATACAATATACAAAGGAGGGTACCTATATTCCATTTTCCCTCTCGAATTCTACAACTATCAAATCTACAATTAATTCCTATCTAACAGCATTAAATCTATTAAATGTCTTCCTATCTACTAAGGATGAGAGCTTATCCGCTCAAGGTCCCCTTTACAATACAAGTGCGCTTCTTCACATCAATACATTAATGTATCGTGCAACTGTTTCAAGGTGTTTCAAAATTTGTACTGGCGTTGTCCAGCTGGTTTCTCTAAATGTGTTGGCTCACTTGATATGTTGTGGATGCTCCTGCATCATGTTGTTACCCTTGTATTGTAAATTACTCTAACTTCGGGACAAAGTTTCTTGAAGGGTGGGTGTTTATAACAACCCAAATTGATTAATTTTATCATAGTTTTTAATTTAAATTTAATTATTTATTAAAATATATTAATGAGTCTTTTATTATTTTTTATTAAAAGGTGGGTGAAGTAATTAATGGGGGGATAAAGTTGTTGGGGAATTAATGGGGGGATAAGCTTGTTGGAAATTAATGAGGGGGATTTGAGAGAGGAGGATAAGAAAGAAGGGGAGGACTTGGAAGAGGGATCTTATTTCTGTTTGAGGATTTCTGATTTGTTGAGAGAGAGGAGGAGGAAGAGAAAATTGGAGGAATGATTTTGGGGAGCTTTCACATGGAACTGTTGTTGTTGGGAATTTTAGGCTCAGGGGCCAGGAAACCGCAAGGATTCCTGGAGATAGGGAGCCTGAGAGGTTGTTCCTAGTTGGCTAGGAGGTTAATATTCAGTCTGGGCAAGAACAAGAACAGGATTAGACAGAAAAGGGACTAGATAACCAACCTACAGGTGGAGGTATGTATTATGATGTTGTTATCATTATTCTGTTGTTATTGTTAATATTATTATGTTGTTATCATTAATATGCTACTATGTTGTTTTTGTTGTTATGCTATTGTTGTTGTTCTCATTATGTTGTTATCATCAATATGCTACTGTTTTTTATTTTTGGTATAAAAAAATAATGAAAGAAATTATAAACTAAATTCAGTAGGAGATTTTAGAAAACTTTTATTTATTTTTCCAGGCTCTACATATGGTATCAGAGTTTTAATTTGAAACACTGGAGCCTTAAGGGCCTACCTACAACTGAATTTATTTTTTCATAAAAAAATGTCACTGTTTAACTAAGCAGAAAATAGGGATTTTCTGAAACTGGAGAAAAACCCAGAAATTTATTTTCTTGGATTGGAACCGAGTTCCCTACTACAGCGAAAAATATTTTGTAGTTTTCATGTCATTTAAATTTAAAACAACCTAAAAAAGAAACCAACCTAGAACTAGAAACAGTCCAAAAAAGGAAAATAGCCTTGAAAACCCTAAAGTAAAACAGGAAAATAACCTTGAAAACCCTAAAGTAAAATTGACCCAGAAATCCCTTCTTTCACATCTCTAAATCACTTGGAAATAACCCTGAAATAACGTATAAACCCAGATAAAGACCCGGAAATAGGGGAGAAATAAAATAGGAAAGAAATAGGAGAGAATATAGTAGGAAAGATTCATGTAGACATGTTCCATCCTCTCCTCTTGTTTTATTTTGGTCAAGCAAGTTGTTCACTACATGAAAAAATTAAGAGAACAGCAAGAAAAATTAACATATTAGATTACGAAATATCAAAATATATGTAAACCAAATATATAAAGACGGGAAAATATGTAAATTGGTCATTATGTACAAATGAAATTAAACTATATACATGATTATGCAATATATTAATAACAATAATAATCTGAATAAAAAAAAGGGATTTATTTATATAAACAAAATAAAATATATGTGAATTTGTTAGTTTTCATATACAATGTTATATATATGTGCTTTTATTTTATTTTGGTTAATACTAATTACAGGTAACAAAAATAAAACAAATAAATAAAAACAATATTGTTA
>JZKD02S1609022.1:779564-799893 GCA_000966675.3 Picea glauca
TGGATCTGACATGCATGTAGTTAACAATGGTAAATCTTCAGTTGCATGTGAGACCACTGATTTTGAATTAATTAATAATTAATTCACTGATCTCTCACTAGTGTAAGTTCAGTTATAACTAGTACAACTGATCTTAACTCACTTAACTGAGTTAAACTACTTTAAAACTCACATAACTACACATATAACTCTGTTACAACTTCAAATCACTCAGTTACAACTAATTTGACTTGCATGTCCCACCAATCAACCTTTGAACTCGAATTTCCTATAGCTAACTGATTTTCCACTTCAGTTAACTATTTCCAAGTGCTCACTGAGAATAGATTAATATTTATTAACCAACTATTATTAAGGGATAATAATAGTCGACATACATCTATAAATAGAATTTGTTCACCATCTATAAATAGACATCATCTATAAATAGAATTTTCTCATCATCTAAAAATAGACGTCCACCTAAAAATAGCCTGAGGCTCCATCCTAGTGTAGGTAATTTTCACTAGGATATTCTTGTTGAATCTCAACACTCCCTCTCAATAGAAAAGGGATTATCCTTCACCTCAATCCTGTCTCTATGGTATTCGAATTTGCTCCTGGTGAGTGCCTTTGTCACAATTTCTACATCCTGATCTTTTGTAGGAATGTACTAAAGTAACATGATCTTTTGTTGCACACAATATCTGATATGATGATACAAGATATCTATATTCTTAGATCTATCATGAAACACAGGATTAATCAAGAGTTTAATGCAATTCTGATTATCACAATGAATCAATGTCGGATCTAAATGAGAACCAAACAAACCAACCAAGATCTTTCTCATCCAGATAGCCTCACATGAAGCTTGACTCGCTTCCATGTATTATGCTTCCAATGAAATGGGTTCCATGGATCTCAGCTTCCTGCTATACCAAGAAATAGTTGTAGATTCGATACTAAAGATCCCCACTGATGTGCTCTTTATGTCTGTTGGGTTGCCCACCCAATATGCATCCATGAAGCCATGCAACTTCACCTCATCCATCTGTCTGTACCATAAGCCATACTCATATGTGCCCCTTGGGTATCTCAGGACATGCTTACCCGCCTTCCCAAAGAGCTTGGTAAGCTTAACCAACGCTTGACTCAGCTGGTTAACCGCATAGAAAATGCCTAGTCTCGTGTTCACTAGATACATTAGTGAACCCACTAGTTGTCGATAGACAGTAGCATCCACTACCTCTCCATAAGTAGCACCCTCTTTCCTCCAGTTTCCTGGAAGAGGATTATCCATGGGTTTGCAGCCCTCCATGTGAAACTTACCCAGTATATCCCTTGCATAGTTTCCTTGAGACACAAAAATTTCACCATCTCGTTGCCATATTTCCAATCCAAGGAAATAATGAAGGAGGCCCATATCCTTCATCTTGAACTCCTTTTCAAGGTCCTTCTTGCATGAGTGTATCAACTGCTCATCACCAGTTAGTATAAAATCATCAACATAAAGAACAATGATTAAAATCTTACCCTCCACCACAATTTGGTATAGGTTTGCATCCGCTTCACTTTTGGTGAAGCCCGGTCCAGTGAAATAGTTGTTTATTCGAGTGTACCAAGCACAGAGTGCTTGCTTCAACCCATACAACGCTCTTTTGAGTCGGCACACATGTGACTCATTGTTGAAGATCTCAAATCCTCCAGGCTACTCTGTGTACACCTCTTCCTCAATGATCCCATTGAGAAACGTAGTTTTTACATCCATCTGATGAATGCGCCATCCCATCTGCACTGAGAGTGAAAAGATGGATCTTATGGAAGAGTACCTTGTGAAAGGTGCAAAGGTCTCATCATAATCTATCCCCTTGATCTGTGAGAAGCCCCGGGCCACAAATCTAGCCTTGTATTTCTCAACACTCCCATCAGCAACTTGCTTTACCTTGTAGATCCATCTAGAACCTACCACTGATTTGTCGACCGGTCTTGGGACAATTTCCCATGCATTGTTTTTGACAATGAAGTCATACTCCTACACCATTGCATCAACCCAAGTGGGATCCTTCACTGCTTCCTGAAATGAAGATGGTTCAATAACAATACATTTTCTCATTAGAGCCATGTATCCAGTAAATCAATTAGGAGACTGCCTCTGTCTACACTGTGAAGTAGGGGCTCCTACATTCTATGTAGCATCTAGTCTCAATCTATCAGCTTCTGTGGTGCTCTTTCTTCCATTTACGATGGATGGATCTGCATGAGTGGCTTCCTCCACTCCATGAACCTCCTCATGTGGATGATCCACATCTTGAGACTCATCTTTGGGAACCAGCAGTTCCTCCTCTGCATGCAAGTCTAGCTCCCTCTCAAGAGACAACCGCATGGATTTACCCTCATCGAATTTTATATCCCGTCATATAACAGTCATATTAATGTTAGGAAAATACACATGATAATTATGGGGTTTTTTTGTGTACCCCACAAATATCCCAACTTCAGCAGTCGGCTCCAGCTTCTTCCTAACGTTCTTGGTCACATGCACATAAACAGATGAGCCAAAAATCTTAAAGTGAGAAACATCTAGTTTATTACCATTGAAAGCTTCTTCAGGGGTACTCATGCCAAGTACTCTATGAGGAAAATGGTTTTTCACATAAACCGTAGTGTTGCATGCTTCTGCCCACAAATGCATTGGTAGGCCCTGATCATGCAACATCGCTCGTGCTACACCCACTATCATTTTGTTCTTCCTCTCTACAACCCCATTTTTTTGTGGGTTATGAGTCGCTATGAGTTCTCTTTGAATTCCTTCTTTGTTGCAGAAGTATTTGAATTCGTTAGAGATGTATTGTCCACCATTATCGCTCCTCAAAGCCTTCACTTGCTTCCCCGACTCTTTCTCCACCAATTCTTTAAACTCATATAACTTTGAGGATGTTTGATCCTTCTTCTACATGAAGAAGATCCAGCATTTACGAGAAAATTCATCAACAAAAATAACATAATACTTATGTTTTTTTGTTGAAGCAACTGAGAATGGTCCACACACATCTATGTGAACTCTCTTCAGGATCACCGAAGCATGGTTCTCCTTTTCATGAAAGGTGGACTTTACATA
Organism: Picea glauca; assembly: GCA_000966675.3. Taxonomy (NCBI): domain Eukaryota; kingdom Viridiplantae; phylum Streptophyta; class Pinopsida; order Pinales; family Pinaceae; genus Picea; species Picea glauca. The sequence continues at coordinate 782,665 of JZKD02S1609022.1, forward strand.
CTTCCCCATGGTGCAACCCTTGCACTGATCTAACTGAGAAAGTGTTCCCATTGGAAGTCCAGTAGATATACATGATTTTCAAGGCTCCATGATGAAGATGGCCCAATCACCTGTGCCATAATTCGCCCTCATCCTAGCTCACCACTTTTTCTGCCTTGCCCATCATGGCATCGCATCCATCTACCTCCATCTTATAGAGATTCTTAACTCGAATCCCTATCTTCTTGACTTGACCCATTGTGTTATGTCACAGGAAAGCTTTTACATCGCTGAAAACAACGCCATAGCCTATGTCCTCCAACATTGCAACTGAGACCAAGTTTTTCTTCAGACCTGGAACATGCATAACATATTTCAATTGAAATGGTTTACCTGACTCCGTCTGAAAGATAATGGTATCAATTCCAGTCGCATTGTATCTTCCATCGTCTCCCATCTCTATATGCATTTTGAGATCTTTCTCCTCCAATTCACTGAAAAGATCCTTAGCTCCCATCATGTGGAAGGAAGCACCACTATCCAAATACCACATTGATCCCAATGCACTTGACGCCATGCATGCGATCAAGGAGAAGTCAAGTTCAAATTGTGAGGCAAGGACCTCACCAACTGCAGCTCTAGGAGCCTTCTTGTTCTTCTTCTTCTATGGACATTTAGTAGCGAGATGCCCATGTTCGTGACAGTAAAAACACTTCACTTTGGACAAATCCAACTTTTTGCCTTTAGACTCAAATTTTGAATGGAATTTCTTCCCCTTCCCTTTCCTTGTCTTGGCAGCCAAAGCACAATCCTCTTCATCATCATGTTTTGATGAATATCCATCTCTGGTGTTCCGCTTGAACTCCTCATGCACTAGATCTGACCATAGTCATTCCCAATCTGGCAATTTTTCCCTTCCATTGACAAAGTCTTGATAATTGTGCCAATTCTTGGGAATTCCTAGGAGAGCCAAGCTCACCAAATAATCATCAGTGATTGTTAGTCCCACACTCCCCAACTCATCCCTACATTGGACAAACTTCGTGAGATATTTTGGAATGGAGACGCCCTTCTCCATCTTGATCTTCCTGAGTTTATCTTTGAGCACCAATTTCCTACGGTCATTGTTTTTTTGGAATAGATCCATCAAAGCCTTCCACATTGCATATGGTGTGGATTTCCCATGGAGGTTTGAGACAATGTGGTCTCGTACTCCCTCCAACAGGATCCTCCTCGCCTTTTCCACTTTCTTTTTCCATGCATCAAGATTTGCAGCGTCTGTAGCATCTAACTTAGGAACATCCTTGTCAATGAATTCCTTCAAGCCATTGTCTTCAAGTACTGCCTCCATCTTGTCCCTCCAAGAAATGTAGTTCGATATTCCCTTGAGTGAATACTCTAACCTCAAGCCATTGAAAGCCATTTCGATATTGAATCAGCTATAGCACCAAGAAAGTCTTTCTGTAAATTCCAATTATATCCAATCACAAACTCATCTTCTACAATCTTCTGCGCTCTAATACCATGTATAATTTTTAATACAAATTATGTATTGCATGGATTCTACTGATCTAACAATTATATTCCACTATTAAATATGGAATCACTTCTACTAAAATTCTTGCGGAATTTAAAACACGATCGCCAATTGCAATATCAAAGAGAGAGATCAATCACACATAACATAGATGTTTTATCGAGAAAGCATAAAGCTAAAAACCCCACTATCATATATTATGTATATATCATGGATCATGAAACAATTTCATACAAAACTCTAATCCAAGAGCTCTCAGTACAATATACAATTGTCTCACACTGTCATACAAAAATTGGCAAATGCATGTGCCAATTTACTGCCTCCAGACAGCCTGCCTCCTCTGCATAATCCCTATTGATGGAAATCTCTGCAATGAATGAATCCCTCTTGCCTAGGCTGCACATTCCTAGTGGGCACATCCAATGTGTGTGTGGTTTCATGAGTGCACTCACTAATGTCACAACTAATATTCAAACTGTCCCTTTCACCTGTTATCTCAACTGGGTCTCCATTGGATCTGACATGCATGTAGTTAACAAAGGTAAATATTCAGTTGCATGTGAGACCACTGATTGTGAATTAATTAATAATTAATTCACTGACCTCTCACTAGTGTAAGTTCAGTTACAACTAGTACAACTAAGCTTAACTCACTTAACTGAGTTAAACTACTTTACAACTCACATAACTACACATATAACTCTGTTACAACTTCGAATCACTCAATTACAACTAATTCGACTTCCATGTCCCACCAATCAACCTTTGAACTCGAATTTCCTATAGCTAACTGATTTTCCACTTCAGTTAACTATTTTCAAGTGCTCATTAAGAATAGATTAATTTATCATCCAACTATTATTAAGCGATAATAATAGTCGACATACATCTATAGATAGAATTCACTCACCATATATAAATAGACATCATCTAAAAATAGAATTTGTTCATCATCTAAAAATAGACTTCCACCTAAAAATAGCGTGACGCTCCATCCTAGTGTAGGTAATTTTCACTAGGATATTCTTGTTGAATCTCAACAGGACCTTCATCTAGATATCATACAGGTCAAGGAGAAGAGAGAATAGAGGCATACGCATGTGGGTTTCAATGAAAGGAAGTCATAGGAGAGTGTTGGAATGTATGGAGCTTTACATATAGATTTTTCATACACATATGCGGTCCACAGAGGAGACGATCATGGAAATCTGCGAGTCCCAGTGGGGAAAGTCACAGATATCCATGGGTCACAAAAAGGACAGTCACAGATGCCTGGAAAAGTGTGCCAGAATTGATTGTACAATATTTCATCCCTTTCCAGGTTACTCGGTAGTTGTATTTCTCTCTGTGGGTCACTACCCTTGTTACGGGAGCCTTCATTTTATCATAATAAAATCATTCTCAGCACTGATTTTCCCTCCATGGTTTTTTCCAGGGGTATTTACCCAAAACATTTGGTGTTCATGTGTGCTTGATTTGGTTTCCTAGTTTATGCTTCCACTGCATGATATCGAGTTGAATATTTCAGTAGTGTATTATTGTTTTGTGAGCTGTTAATCTGATTGTAGTAAGGAAATCACTAGACAACAAAGTACCTAGCTACTGGAGTAAGAATTTCTATAGAAATTTGGATCATGTGATACTAGAGAATTCACTAGATTAGCACTTGTACTTTAGTAAGATAATGGCTACATGTACCTGATGTCATTTTTTGTATTATATATTGGTTTTTATAGTGATTAAATTGTAAAGCTATTGTATTCATTATTGAACCATGGAATATCTTCCATATCTTATATATTACATAGGTTTATGATTTTTCTGAGTATATCTATGTAATTTCATTGTGTTATAGTCTTAAAACAAATGTTCAATTAATGCCCACTTGGGTTGTTACAAAGTAGTGTCAATGCCCCATCATTATACTGGGAACTTATGGGGAGATTAAAATATTGATGAATACATTACTTACAGTGATTGACCTAAGAACCTACGATACTAGGGTACTCAAGACTGAATATTGAGATTAATGATGATATTTGTACTAACCAAATAACATTACATTAACTAATTGAGTGTCACAGGTTAATTGTGTTTGTTTCTTTTTATTTCCTTTTGAACTCTAGTTAATATTTATTAGTTGGTTATTTAGGAGTAGGATAAAAATTGCAAATATTGATCTATTTTTTTCATTGAATTGCTTTAATGTATAGATAGTAATTGATTGTTAGTTTTATTGATTAGAATTATTTACACTCTTTTTTTGTTTATAAGTATATCCAATTTCTTAATCATTCTATTTTGTATTAATTTCAATCAATTTTAATCTTTCATAGAAATAAGTAAATTGAGCCAAGAACTTAACTAGAACAAATAAACCTTAGTCCCTATGGTGTATTCATATAAATAACTCTAGCCTTCTTCAATGACTAATCCTATCAAAAATAAAATGTGAAAAAAAAAATAAGATTTTGAAAACAAAAAATAAAGCATATGAACATCAATTTCTTAACATAAGCCCTCTCTTCCTAAAAATAAAAATCCCAACCTTTTCAAGATAATTTAACAAAAATCATATATGTGTTTTATTTTTCTCATCTAATAACAAATTTCACATGGATTAGTTGATTTTTCTTTTCATTTACAAAATAAGAAATTTACACAAATTACAAAAGAAATAGTAAAATTAAATTTTTTTCCCATTCAACATTATCAAAAATATCTACATACATAAACATATATCATAAAGTTTAAGTTGATGTGCACAATAAAAAAAAAAAATTGATTACATTTCTTGTGTAACCTTTCCATCACACCATTGAAATCTATTTTCCATCAACCATTACATTCAATTAATCCTAGCTAGACAAAACAAAAACAAAAATTCCTAAAGACCTCAACCCTCTTTCTTGTTATCTCATCCTAATCCCAAGCCTATATTCCCAAGAGAAGGCAGGAAAATCCATCCGACACCGAGTAATAGAAACCTATAGAAAAACCAAGATGATCTGACACAAACCGCTCTCAGCAGCAGCCGCTTCCACCAGGACCTTCTTTTACACATGCCCGAAGAGTCAAAGAACTCTTCCTACTCCTCTCGGGAGTTCTCCGTACCCACAGCTATCTCCTCGGTGATCTCCCCTTCGCTTGTCGGGAAATCGGGTTTCGCGGTATCGTGAAACTAGGCAACATGATTCACACGCAACTCAAAACTTCGATCCTCAATGGGTCAACGAGTCAACACTTCTACTCGTCGGGGATTTCCCTATCGGGAAATCGGTGAATATGATGCCGCGATTCACACGCCCTCCAATTCTCCGAACCCCGAACTCTGATCTGACGCCACCTGTATTCCACTAAACCTTGTGGTCCCACACTGCCATGTCGCCGTCGAGATTTCGTGGATCGCGAATCCACGATGTAAGTTTTCCTTGGTGTCGAAAACCCCGAACGTCGAATCCCGATCTCCTAGGATCTGACGCCACGCGTCCCTATGATGATCGATGGATCCGACTGATTCGGGAAATCGCCAATCGCGATTCCAAAGAGTATGAAACTCTTACCTCACCAAACGTCGAACACCGAATCCCGATGGGCATTGGTCCTCCCTGCGCGTACGGGCTAACTCCTGTGCCACTTCTCCTCGATCTAAAGGTCAGCGGGATTTCGCGATTCTCCTCCTACGAACCCTGACCATCGACTCTCCTCTTTGGATATTTCTTCCACTCGAACCTTCTCCCTGGTCTGTTCTCGCAATGTCACCAGGGAACTATCCCTCCTGAGCTTAAGTCCTCCGGCTCCTTTAGAGACTTTTCACCCATGCTTTTCTCACTTAATCTTCAACAGCTCTCACAGTGTTGAAGTCACACGGACTCTGTGCACTCACAGCCACAGAATCCTTGGTTCCCTCTGCTCAGGGAACCTGCTGAGATTTCTATCCAGCCTGCACTTCTTCTGCACGCTTCCTCGACCCAATTCAACTTCTGGGCGAGCAAGAATGAGAGTTTAACTATTGAGCCTCATCAACGCACTCTATGCGGATGAATTCGACTGCACTCTATGTAGGAATCTCCTGGCTCAGATAGAGAAACAATTGAACCTCATTCTCTTCTATCTCTCTCAGAATTCAATTCAACTATGAAACCACATACACAGCATATCAAAGCAAATGCATGACAAAGGAAACAAATATCCATAAGCATAATATCAACACAGAGAAACAACACAAACCATGAAGCTGAATCAAAGACTCTCTTCTATTAATTCAGTCTGTACATGGGTGTTCTGCACAAGTTCTCTGCTTGCTCCTGAATGAATGATTCTGAATCAATACAATAATACAAAGGAGGGTGCCTATATTCTGTTTTCCCTCTCGACTTCTACAACTATAAAATCTACAATAAATTCCTATCTAACAGCATTAATCCTATTAAATGCCTTCCTATCTAATTAGGACGAGAGATTAAAGGCTCAAGGTCCCCTTTACAAATATAAGTGCACTTCTTTAAATGTGCCTTCATTAAAGAACGGTGCAGCTACATCAAGGTGAAATTCAAAAAAGAAGTTTGCTGGCTTGTCCAGCTGTTCTCTGCTCCACACGTTGGCTCGCTTGATGAGTGAGCGATGCTCCTGCATCATACTCCTCGGCTCAAAAGATTTCATGGGCTCCTGTCCATGAGCTCCTACACAGTCTGCCCATGCTTCTGTATTGTTGCTTATGTTTCCCAGCTGGCATCCTCCACTGGGTGATTCTTCCACTTCACCAGGTATTCAAAATATTGCTTTCGCCTGGTCTTCTTTCCTACTCATTTGTCCAGTATACATTCCATCTGCGGCTTTTCTGCTGCTGGCATCTGCTTCTGCCACTGGACCACTGGTTCCTCAATTCTATCTTCTTCTTCATCAGCCCTGTATGGGTATAAATCCGAAATATTGAATATCGTAGATATCCTGATGCCATCTGGCAACTCAAGCTCATATGCGTTCTCTCCGAACTTTCTCAGGACTTTGCATGGCCCAATTTTCTTCATCTTGAGCTTGTTATATGTTCCCCTCGAGAGCCTTTCTTTCCTCAAGTGCACTAGAACCATGTCCCCAACTTCAAATTGAATTTGTCTCTTTCGCTAATCGGCTCTGCGCTTATACTCTTGATTGGTCTTTTGCAGTCGCTGCCTCACCTCTGCGTGAAGTTCCTGCATTGCCTCAGCGAACTCTTCTGCGTTTGCGCTACTAGTTTCATCCTGTCCTGACTCCCTGAGCTCAGAAACTCCTCTCGGTTGTGTCCCATACAAAATCTGGAATGGGCTCTTGCCTGTACTTCGATTCACTGAATCGTTGTACGCAAATTTTGCCTGTGGTAATATCTGGTCCCAACTGCTGTGGTGTTATGTCACCAAGCTCCTCAATAAATCCCCCAGACTTCTATTGACCACCTCGGTCTATCCATCCATCTGTGGATGGTACGCTGAACTAAATGCCAGATTAGTTCCCAGCTTCTTCCATAGCGTCCTCCAAAAATGACCTATGAATTTTGTATACTGATCTGAGACTATGCTTCTCGGCAATCCATGCAATCTAACAACCTCTTTGAAAAATAAGTTTGCGATGTGTGTCGCATCGCTGGTCTTATGACACGGAATGAAATGTGCCATTTTCGAGAACCTGTCCACCACCACAAAGATTGAATCAACTCTGCGTTGAGTTATCGGCAACCCCAAAACAAAATCCATACTGATCGCCTCCCATGGCCTTTCAGGTATGGGAAATGGCTGATATAACCCAGCATTCTGTTTTTGGCCCTTTGAATGTTGACATACCCAACACCTGTAAACAAACTTCTTAACATCAGTGTGCATCCCCGGCCAATAATATGATTTGCTTAGCTTGGCGAACGTTTTGTCGTGTCTAAAGTGACCTGCTAAGCCTCCACTGTGTTTTTCCTTCACCAAATTCTCCCTCATGGAGCAATTCGGTATGCACAATTGATTGCCCCTGAACAGCAATCCATCCTGGATCATATATTCCAGCCAAGGGCTCCGATCTCTGAGAACTGGGTTCTCTGCTGCCTCGTACGCCTCTCCGAAATCTGCATCACCTGCATACATATCTTTGAGGTTTTCAAAACCCAAGGTTTTGACCCTGAACTCCTGCAGCAATAAACATTTCCTGCTCAAAGCGTCAGCCACTTTGTTAGCAGTTCATGAAATGTGCTTAATGACAAATGTGAAATTTTTCATGTACTCTACCCATTTTGCATGCTTCTAGTTCAACTTATCCTGTTGACTCACAAACTGCAATGCATGATTGTCGCTGTACAAAACGAATTCCTTGGGTATCAAGTAATGCCTCCACTTTTTCATTGCATGTATGATGGCATAGAACTCTTTGTCATATGTGGAGTATTTCAGCTTTGCATCATCCAGCTTCTATCTGAAATACGCAACAGGTTTGTCATCTTGACTCAGGACCCCTCTAACAGCATATCCGTTGGCGTCACACTTCACCTGAAATGTCTTCTGAAAGTCAGGCAACACTAGAATTGGTTGCTCTGTTATCTTTTGCTTCAACAGATTGAAGCTCCTCTCGGCCTCGGTTGTCCAATGAAAAACTTTATGCTGCTTCTTCACCGTTTCCATCATTGCGGCGCTAATTCCACTAAAATTCCGAATGAATTTTTTGTAGAAACTAGCCAGTCCATGGAAACTCCTCACCTCAAAAACATTCTAGGGTGATGGCCAATTCCTTATTACCTCCACCTTCTCAGGATCCATCTTCAATTCATTCGCCGAGATTACAAAACCCAAATAAATGAGTTCGGTATGCATGAAGGAACACTTCTTCATATTGATCAACAGCTTCTCCTGTTGTAGTCTTCTCATCACAATGGCTAAATGCCTCAAGTGTTCAGCCTTGGTCTTGCTGAAAATTAGTATGTCGTCTAAATATACGACCACAAATTTACCAATGAATTCCCTCAGGACTTCATTCATTAGCCTCATAAATGTGCTCGGCGCATTTTTCAAACCAAACAGCATGACCATCCATTCATACAAACCCTCGTTTGTCTTGAATGTTGTCTTCCATTCATCCCCCTCTCTCATCCGGATCTGGTGATATCCGCTCTTGAGATCAATCTTTGAAAAATAATTTGCCCACTTAGGCAATCCATCAGATCATCCATTCTCGGCAGTGGAAATCTGTACCTGATGGTGATTTTATTTATCGCCCTGGAGTCTGTACACATCCTCCAGCCTCCATCTTTATTCGGACTTAGTATTGTCGGAACAGCACAAGGACTCATACTCTCTCTGACCAGTCCTTTATCCTGCAGATCCTGTACCTGCCTTTTGACCTCCTCATTTTCCTGAGGTGTCAACCTGTACGCTGCCTTATTTGGAAAACTTGCTCCGGGTATGAGGTCAATATGGTGACTCACACTCCTCATCGGTGGCAACGAACGAGGTAGTTTGTCCATGATGATGTCAGCGAACTCTCCCAGCAGTTCCTGAATCTCGTCTGGTAAGTCATCCACTCTTGTGCTTGTCAGGATAATTCTCGGCTTCTTGACAACGAAGAATTGTGGATCTTTGTCCTTCTCCATCTCTGTGAGAAGCTCCTTCCCACTCATGAGAAGTATTATGTTGGTTACTTCTGACTTCACTTCTTTATCTTTTATCGGAAGCAATCTATGGGTTCTCCCATCTTTCTCCAGAGTGTATGTGTTCATCCTCCCGTCATGAACAACATTTCGATCATACTGCCATGGTCTACCCAATAATACATGACAGACATCCATGGGAATGACATCACACAGGATCTCATCCTTATATTCACCCATTTTAAATTTAACCAAGCATTGTTTCGTAACACATACCTGGTGTCCTTTTTGCAGCCACGACACTTTGTATGGACTCGGGTGATTTGTCGTCTCCAGCTCCAGTTTCTCCACCATCTCGGTCGAAATGAGATTATCAGTGCTTCCACTGTCCACGATGACCTTGCATTTCCAGCCCTTGGTCTTGCAAGTCGTTCTGAACAGTCTGGTTCTCTGAGTTGTGTCTTCCACCTCCTTTTCGGGTGTTAACAAAATTTTATGCACCGTCAGCGACTTCCCACTTCCGGTGTCTTCATCCTCATCATCACGCCTCTGCGCCTCAGTGATGTGAGCTTCTCCTCTGTCCATCTTCCTGTCTAGACAATCCACGGCTTTATGTCCGTCTTTTCCACATGTAAAACATGTGATGATTCCTCCTCTGCCTCGGCCTCTACCTCGGGTACGAGGAATTACGTTGGCGTCAGCATATCCGCCACCCTGCTCTGTATGTTGCCTCCTCAGCTCAGCATATCGCTACCTCTGTTGTGAGGTTCCACCTCTTTCAACCTTACCCTGAGGTCTCTGCCACTCCTCCTTGGGCTTCTGAAATTTTTCTTGGGCAACTGCCTTGCCTCTGGGTTGACTCCGGCCTCGCCCTCGCTGTCCTTGCTTGTAGCTCAGCTTCTCTTCGGATTGGTAAGCATCTTCAATAGTCCTGATAACTGCCATGCTTAATTCATCCTGAATGTCATACCTCAGCCCATTCAGGTATCTCGCCACCTTTTCATCATCGCTCTCTCGATGACCAGCTCTGATGTTGAGTCTGTAAAACTCCTCGGTGTACTCCTTCACCGTCATCATTTTTTGTCTCAGGTTCTGCATACACCTGAACAGTGTGATCTGATAATCTCTGGGGATGAACTTCGCCTTCATCTTAGCGATCATCCGATCCCGGCTCTTAATTTTCTGTTTTCCTTTGCAGCGCCTATCAGCCTGCAACTCATCCCACCATAAGGCTGCATGTCCTTTCAACTTTGTTACCGCATGCCTTATCTTCTTGTCCTCTTCGATATCCTCATAATCTAAGTAGGTGTCGAGTGCTCGGATCCAATCCAGCAACTCTTCTGCATTTAGATTTCCCTCATAGACAGGAATGTCCATCTTGGTCTTTGAGCTCATCCTAGAGATGGCTCTAATCAACCTCTCTGTCGAAGCATCCTCTACTGTGACTTCTTCAGCATGTCCATCTTCTTCTTCGACCTCGGAGTCACTAATATCTCTAGCACCTGCTCCGCATCTCTGAGTTGTTTCCATCTCTTCGAGTCTCACTCGGAGATCTCGTATCTGTCATTCCACCTCTAGATTCCCTGCCGGCCTACCCCTTCTTCGAGCATCCATGTCTTCTCGATCAGGTGACTGCCTCTCTCTTCTAGGCGGCATGGTGTAATCCACTTCTCTCTGCTACCAGAACAAAGAGAACTCTTCTCCTGCTCTGATACCACTCTGATGCAAACTACTCTCAGCAGCAGCCGCTTCCACCAGGACCTTCTTTTACACAGGCCCGAAGAGTCAAAGAACTCTTCCTACTCCTCTCGGGAGTTCTCCGTACCCACAGCTATCTCCTCGGCGATCTCCCCTTCGCTTGTCAGGAAATCGAGTTTCGTGGTATCGCGAAACTCGGGAACACGATTCACACGCAACTCAAAACCCTGATCCCCAATGGGTCAACGGGTCAACACTTCTACTCGTCGGGGATTTCCCTATCGGGAAATCGATGAATATGATGCCGCGATTCACACACCCTCCAATTCTCCGAACCCCGAACTTCGATCTGACGCCACCTGTATTCCACTAAACCTTGTGGTCCCACACTGCCATGTCGCTGTCGGGATTTTGCGGATCGTGAATCCACGATGTAAGTTTTCCTTGGTGTTGAAAACCCCGAACATCGAATCCCGATCTCCCGGGATCTGATGCCACGCGTCCCTATGATGATCGACGGCTCCGACTGATTCGGGAAATCGCCAATCACGATTCCAAAGAGTATGAAACTCTTACCTTGCCAAACGCCAAACGCCGAATCTCGATGGGCGTTGGTCCTCGCTGCGCGTATGGGCTAACTCCTGTGCAACTTCTCCTCGATCTAAAGGTCAGCGGGATTTCGCGATTCTCCTCCTACGAACCCTAACCATCGACTCTCCTCTTTGGATATTTCTTCCACTCGAACCTTCTCCCTGGTTTGTTCTCGTAGTGTCACCAGGGAACTATCCCTCATGAGCTTAATTCCTCCGGCTCCTTCAGAGACTTTTCACCCACGCTTTTCTCACTTAATCTTCAACAGCTCTCACAGTGTTGAAGTCACACGGACTCTATGCACTCGCAGCCACAGAATCCCTGGTTCCCTCTGCTCAGGCAACCTGCTGAGATTTCTATCCAGCCTGCACTTCTCCTGCACGCTTCCTCGACCCAATTCGATTTCTGGGCGAGCGAGAATGAGAGTTTAACTGTTGAGCCTCATCAACGCACTCTATGCGGATGAATTCGACTGCACTCTATGCAGGAATCTCCTGGCTCGGACAGAGAAACAATTGAACCTCATTCTCTTCTATCTCTCTCAGAATTCAATTCAACTATGAAACCACATACACAGCATATCAAAGCAAATGCATGACAAAGGAAACAAACATCCATAAGCATAATATCAACACAGAGAAACAACACAAACCATGAAGCTGAATCAAAGACTCTCTTCTATTAATTCAGTCTATACATGGGTGTTCTGCACAAGTTCTCTGCTTTCTCCTGAATGAATGATTCTGAATCGATACAATAATACAAAGGAGGGTGCCTATATTCTGTTTTCCCTCTCGACTTCTACAACTATCAAATATACAATAAATTCCTATCTAACAGCATTAATCCTATTAAATTCCTTCCTATCTACTTAGGACGAGATCTTAAAGGCTCAAGGTCCCCTTTACAAATATAAGTACGCTTCTTTAAATGTGCCTTCATTAAAGAACGACGCAGCTACATCAAGGTGAAATTCAAAAAAGAAGTTTGTTGGCTTGTCCAGCTGTTCTCTGCTCCACGCACTGGCTCGCTTGATGAGTGAGCGATGCTCCTGCATCATGATCCTAAAACCATGCAACAAAACAAAAATACTATGAAAAAGAAAAGGATGAGTCTATATGATATGATATATCATATTGCCTCTACTTCCATTGTGAATCTCAACCCTCTAAATTGTTCGACCTCCTCTAGAGAAATATTGAAATTCCACTCCATTGTGAATTATTTTTCATGCCAAAAAGCTCATCCTCGGACCACAACAACCTTCCCATAAATTTCCTATAAAATCCTCCATGCACATTGGCCAATCCCTAAGCTCTTGTATCCCTCCATGCACATTGTCACACTATGTGAATTAATAATGACTTACATTGATTGAGAAAGAAATATTCCTTGTATAGTGGAATTTTTTTTAATTTGTCAACGCTCATTTCAAATTTGGATTTCATCATATAAATTGTAGCTAACCAAATGTCAATTTCACTATTATTATAGAGTTTGATGGGCATGGTTGCAAATAGTTGAAGTTGATTATCATGGTTGCAAATAGTTGAAGTTGATTATCATCGTTGTAAATTGTTGGACTCCATTTATTTATTGATGTATAATTTGCATGTGATTTAATTTAATTGTATTATTATTATTGGAATTTTCATTAAAGTTGATTATCAAATTTTTAATTTCCATAGTAGAGTTTCAAATTTAAGTTGATCATTGTATTTACTTATTTTATAAATTAAATTAGTTTAACTTGATATTATCATAAGATTTGTATTTAATTGTTGCAATATATATAATGATAGAATTTATAAATTTTAGAATTTTATTTTTTATTATTAAATCATATGTATAACATACATGCACTATTTATGTCAAGGAACACAACATTATCAAAGATACTTTTTATATCGGTTTGCATGCAAGCTTCACGCACCCCTTATGGAATGTTCTATATTGTTTGACTATTCAGATGGACCTAGTTATTTGATTGAAATTATGATTATGGAACACAAAATATTATTATACAATTGATTTTAAAATGATGATGACAAAATGGTTTACTTGTAAATGTATAGGATGTATAGATGAATCAATTATACATTTACATTAATATGATGTAAAGGGTGATATTCTTTATGATTTGGATAATTATACATAAAAATGGAAATATTAAATTGCAAATATTACATAAAATATGGAAATATTAAATTGCAAATATTACATAAAAAAAAATGGAAATATTAAATTGCAAATATAGTTTTCCTAGTGTGACAAGGAACCGTAAAGGTGTAGGACATGGAATTGCATCAACATTATTTTGGACTCTAGATCAAGTCAAGGAACAATAAAATTTGGGTTTAGTTTTCATGATTCCAAGTAACTAAAGTCCTACACACGTTGATACAAGAAAATGTCGCTTTCAAGGTAAATTGCATCCTCAATCAAAAGCTTAAATTTTATAAACCAAATGTAAATAAGAAAATTAATATTGCTACTTAGTTGAACTTATCATATATGGACAAATCAAGAGAACGTTGACCCATTTTCATGTGTCCCCTCCTTTTATTTTTATGCCATACATAGAACCCTTTTTCCACCCATTTTTTTATTTCTTTTTTTAACACTTGGGAACAAATTTCACAGCACTTAGCTATTTTATTGATTTGTGTGAGATTATTTATCCTATGCGGAGGTTCCATTTTGTATAAAAAAATTCCCTGCAGTCTGCAAAAACAATTCTCCCGCACAAGTCATGTCCCATATAGCCCAATACTTAGTTTATTTTAACCTTCCTTTTTGTGCAAAGGGCTCATCATCACTCTCCTCTCTGCACAAACCTCCTATCTGCACAAATTTTTCTTCCATGCACATGTTCTTCCACACAACTCTTGTACACAACACCCTGCATATCCCGCTCTCTGCACTCATCACATCTCATCACTTATGCACAACTTTCACTTCCTCACTTCGAAAACTCTGCACAACTAATGTTATAAGGATTTATCTCTCTCTATCTATACTTAGTGAAATATTTAAAAATATCATGCATATTACATGCTTTTCAAGGGTCACTTATTGCACACTAATGAGTTCAAATTTGTGAGGTAAAGGGTGGTGATATGGGGGTAATATGAACTAATTATCTCTGTTTCTCATGAATCACTTTCTTTTCAAAATAGATTTCATTTATAGTTTTGTGTATTTCGAAAGGAATCCGTATGTATGGAAAGGATGTTTTAATAAATGCAATTCATGCACTTAGCCATTAAATAGGCTTGGTCTCCATAATTCATAAGTGATCATGTCACATAAATCAAAGAACATTGGAAGAATAAGGAATACAGAAACTAGAAGAAGGAAAGAGCCATTTTGTGGAGATATTGCTAACTCTCTCGCTCGTCAAGATAAATACTTCCATTGGTCTGTGGCATATCAGTGGTATCAAATTGGTGGCTTGTAACTTTTGTAAATAAATTATTGGCATCAATAGAGCAACTACACTCTAATTTTAAAGAAATTGAAGAGGAAATATTCATGCTAAGGGTTTTAAAAAAAATGATATCATAATCGCGCCAATAAAGGATTATATTGATGAGTGGCTCAAGAAGTCATTGAAAGAAATAGTTAAGCTGAAATAACTATCGAAAAGTGGTTACGTCAAGTAGGATCATTTCCCAAATATAAAGACAAATGCCCTAGTAACAAAGGGGAGGAAAGTCAAGAGAGAGAGATGCATCCATCCATCTACCATTCCTCTTCCATTATGTGAGTGTTTTTATTTTTGAAGAGTTTCCCTTCCTTTTGTCCCATTCTTTGATCATCCAACTTTATTAAGTGTATTTCTCATTTGTAAAGCTGATCCCTGACTGCATTTCTCCTTTTTTTCCAAGTTTCTTCTATTATTTTATATGGTCCACGAGAGCCCCAATCCTAGTCTGTTTGGATGAATTCCTTTACTTTTATCATTTAAGTATCATGAACAATGTGCCTTGTGATAGGAAAAAATTGTATTCAAACTTGAACATTCCATTTGTAATATTGGTGTATTCTCAAGGAGAGATATTTCGAGGAGTTCATAACATTTGTGGTTTTAGAGTTTTTATAAGTCATGAGATATCATGTGTGTTTGTCCTATGCATATTATGAGTTTCAATGAATGGAATCATTTAAAGTTCTATGATTTC
Organism: Picea glauca; assembly: GCA_000966675.3. Lineage (NCBI taxonomy): Eukaryota > Viridiplantae > Streptophyta > Pinopsida > Pinales > Pinaceae > Picea > Picea glauca. The sequence continues at coordinate 798,254 of JZKD02S1609022.1, forward strand.
TATACCACCATCTTTATTGTTTTGTCTATGAGTCTTTCTTCAAATCCCTTTTCTCATTACCTGGATGAATGGATGTGATGGAATGGATCTAGTTATTCTTTCATGTGATCTTATCATATTTGTATAATTCATTTATTATTTGATATTTTTTTTACCACTTGGTCCACTCAGAGGTGTTCATGTTATGAATGTATGAATCTGTGTTTTGAGAAAGTTTATTGAATANACTGGGGGAAACAAGGTGTTACAATAGTATAGTTCATGACTCTTGTGCATCATCCTCTCCTAGCCAACAAAAGCAAAATCCCTTTGAGAGTAAAGTTTAAAAAAAAAAAAAAAAAACTGAGTAACCAGGAATGGGGAATTCGCTCTGCAACTAGGGTTTCAACTTAGGTTTCATGCTCTCTAAATCCCACACCTTCCCAGCTGAACACCTATGTTATCCTCTAACTCGCCTTACACTGTAGCTCTGAGTGGGGAAGCAACATGCCCACTGAAGAGGGGGCATATTCCCCCTTATACAGAAACATTGCAGCGAACGACCCACACAATGCACGTGGGCACATGCCATCATTTGAACCGCCACAACATCTGAGAGAGCAGTTCTTGCAGGATTAAACAAACGAAAGCACGGCAATGAACATGGATGCAGAGACCTCACATCCAAAAGCAACTTGTGCATGGCTCCCAGGAAAATGCATTCCACATACCCAAACGGTACCAAGATACACTATAAAAAGCAACAGAATAGGAGAGCACACCCAGTGCATGAGGGATCATGCCCTTATAGGCAAGTTCCTAGGCCTCTGGACTTCGGAAAGAGACCTAGCTAGATGGATCAAAACCTGGTGGAACCCCAAGGGGGACTACGAGATCCAACTAAGTTCTAATGGATTCTTCACAGTTATATTCTTCAATTTGGAGGAAAAAGACGGTATATTCAAAGGAGGACCCTACTTCTACAACTCAACAGGGTTATATCTGCGATACTGGATAGAACGCTTCTCCCCAAAGAAAGAGAAATTCACCTATGCCCCGGTATGTATACGTCTCTATTCCCTACCTCAAGAATTTTGGCTAGAAGAAATCTTGTCAGGCATAGGCAATACTCTAGGGAAACATGTCAAATCCTCAGAAGCCACTAAGCACAGAAAATACACCTCCTATGCTAGAATATGCATCTATATGGACATATCCAAAGCCCTCCCAATCTCGATAACCCTGGAATATCAAGATGAAGAGTGGGCATGGACAATAGATTATGAGCACGTATCGTTTAGATGCAGAAAATGTCATGAGCATGGGCATCTCTTCAGAGACTGCCCCCTCAATGCCCCCCTAAAGCCAGCCAAAGAAGAAAAGCCAAAGGCTGGCTTTAACCAAGTGCAAAATCGCAGGAATAAAACGCAGAGAAAACTTGCAGTCAACAACATCCGTAAACACCCTAACACCAACTCCTTTGAAGCCCTTACACAACTACCAGAGGCAGAAGAGGTGGAAAACCCCAAAAAAACAACAGGAGCACATGGCACCAATGATAAAGAAAGTAGGAAACCAAAGAAGGCCCCAACCCAGAAAACCTTGAGCTATCCCCCAAACTCAAGCAAGGCACCAGATAAGGAGTAAGACATAGTCATGGC
>JZKD02S1609023.1:23139-52278 GCA_000966675.3 Picea glauca
AGGAAGAGGTCGAGGATCCATAATTATATCTTCAAGGATAGCCTCATCTAAAGGCAATTCAACATCCAAGAAATCAGGACTCGAAGGCTCACACATACCAGGGCTCGAGGTCTCATAAACATTAAGATCAAACTCAAGAGGAAGCTCCATATTACTCGGGCCAAAAGGGTAAAGCAAAGGATTAGACGCTCCCATTGAATACAACCCCTGATCAATTGTCGAGACCTTGCCTCGAGAAGACAAACATAACTATAAAGGATCCTTCTTAGAAGAAATTGAACATCGAGGATAAGACGTCGCATAATTTACCTGTGGTAGGGAAGAGCCTACTCGAACAGTTGGAACATACAAAGGGGAAAAGTGAGCTAAATTTAGATTAAGATGGTGATTTTTAGATGAAATATGATCAATAGTGACAATGCTTCCGTTGTGAGGGAAATGCATCACACGAAAGAGAATAGACACCACAACATTCATCATATAAATATAATCATGCCCAAGAAGTGTATTAAAGTCTAAAGGGCCTGACACCACTAACATATCGACTAAGACAGTCTTCCCACCTAAAGAAATAGGAAACTAAGGAAGAATCCCCAAACATTCACTAGGTCTTCTATTGAAATCCAACAACTCATTGGTAGCTAACACAAGCTCGAGAGAACCCAAATATTTCCAAGCCGAGGAGGATAAAATACCTGCAGAGGCTTCTTCATCTACAATACAATGACGAACGCCTACTGAATTAACTCTAAACATTATCTTGAAAGGTGCAAAAGAAGGAAGGCGAGGCTCAAGAAGATCATTCCAATCAAATGAATCCATCTTAAGAGTTATAGGGAGAATACTCGAAGAGAGTGGAATGCCCTCTTGTTGCAGAGGTTCCTGACATAACTCCAACATGACTCGCAAAGGTTGGTTTCTTGCTGCCAACATGAATTGCATAGTCTTGCAACATGTTTTCAACATGTATTGCAGAGGTTGTCGACGTAACTACAAAATGAATAGCATAGGTTGGTTTCACGCTTCCAACATGACTTGTAGAAGCTGGCAGCATGCCTTCAACATGAATCCTATAGATTGTTGAAATAAGTCCAACATGACTAGCAATGGTTGTTTTTGCACTTCCAGCATGAATTGCAAAGGGTGGTTGATGGTTTCCAACATGACTTGCAGAGGCTCGTGACGTTTTTACAATATGACTATCAATGAATAGACTCATGCCCCAACATGAATTGCAACGACTAGCTGCAAATATCCAACATGACTTGTAGAGGTTGGTGAACTATTTCCAATATGGCTTGCAGTGACAAGACTCTCATGCCCCAACATAACTCGCAAATATTGGTGGCACGTCTCCAACGTGACTAGAAAAGGTTTGTGACTTCTTCTTCTTACTCTTCCTCTTCCTATTCCTTTTATACTTATGGTTACTAGTAGCTAGACTTTCACCAGAAGAGGGAGAAGGAGGAGAGGTATAATTAGTGGATGAATAAGGTAAAGGATGAACATCCATTTCATGCCCATGACACAGGTGCTTATCTGAGAAGCATCAATATCATTTGGGACATTCATAGTGGTCCACAACCAAACCGGTAGTCCTACATTCAACCTAGGAATGTTCAAAGTGGTCATAAAGGGGGCACCAACATTTCCAAAGAAAGGAAAATCATGAGAATCCCCAGGAAGGGGTCCCTTGGTTGGTATCTCCAAGAAATTTGATCATAACGTTCTTATGCACATGTTCTTCCCTTGCAGGATTGTTCATGTCCAAAAAGTATCACACACTGACTCTGGTGAACCAATGGTATAAAAACACATGCCTTTTAAGATGTGGCTCCACAATTTCAAAAGAAACACCAAGGGCCCTTCTAGACCAATGGAGCAATTGGCTGACCACCATGAATCAACAATCCAAAAGCGGTGATACTAACACAACCTAAGACCAACTATACAAAGAAACACTCCACTAAAAAGTCCTAAGAGGAACATCACAAACAAACAACTTCTTCAAAACTTCAACCCAAGTGCATAAGGTCATGAGTCCAAAGAAATGAAAAATTGGAAAGGGACCTTCCAGAAACTGACACAGGTTGATCAAGTCTCACGAACGATGAACAAAGGATTGAAAAGCAGTTACCCTGACCTCCATTAACCAACCCTACCCAATGCAAGTAACCATTGCTTCGCAACCTCAAAATAAATGCCTCTCACGGAGGTATGGTCACTAATGAAACCCCCAAAATACTATCTCTCCACAACATCCTTTCAAGCTTCAGAGGGGTTATCTCCTTGGCTCTTCCTCATGTGACCTAGTGTTTGGCTCTTGTGTGAGAGAAGTTTCCCAGCCACACCTAAACAATATTTGGAGTTGAACTCTCCCCATCTCAGAATCCCGTGTTTGTTTAACAACTTTGGATATTTATTTCTCTAATCCTAATCCAAGGCCCTAACCCTAAACTTTTTTTGAACACTAGAAACCAAGTCTAGTAAATTGTAAATTTAGCGTTCATTTTAGTGGTTGTTTTTACTCAAAGGATATGGAAGTGAAACTGATGTTGTTTGAGACTCTTGGAAAAATGAAACCGATAAGAACACTAGAAACAAAAACTTAAATCTAATTCTTCAATGAAAAAGAGTTTCAAAAAAACAAAATGCATGAACAATATTTCAAACCTTGAAATGCAATCTTTTGTCTTTTTGATGCAAAATGCACAATGCAGCCTTTTGAGAACAACAAAAGAAGCAAACAAAATGATGTTATTTTTTTTTCATTTGAAATGATTTCAAGATGAGAAGAAAACAAAATCCTATGCTAATATATTTTTCTTTTCCAAATATAAAGCAAAACAACGCAACAGAAAGAAAAAAACCTAACTAGCAACAAACTAGGGTTTTTTTGTTTTCTTTTTCTTTCTACCAAAGAAAAAACTAAAAAAATATGCTAAAAGAAACAAAATTTATTGTTTTACATTTGAAAAATCCAAGGAAAGCAAAAAATGAAAGTATCGAACTCAAATGCAAACTTAGGTTTCAAAGATGACTACAACAACGACTAGGAAACCGAGATCCTAAGAACAAAACTAGTCTAAAAGTTATGCAATGCAAGGGATAAAAGGGAGACAAATATGGATTAAAAAAATTTGTTTTCCATTCAAATTTAATTCCTTACCAACCTCCTATAGTCCACAAAAAGTTTTGAGACCAAACTACCCCAAAAAGACCCCCAAACTAGCCAAAACAAGGCTGAAAACAAGCAAAAATGTCACTTTTTGGAGGTGTATGCGATTGTCTCCACTGTAGGTTTTGTGTATAAGATTATGTACACACCCTATACCATTGTAGGGAGCTTGTATGATATTTTTACGCACCTTTTCCTTCTATGGGGTGTGTATGTACGTGCTTTGGCCTTCTACAGGGCACATATATGACCCAACACTTACTTGTTTTTGAACATGCATGTACGTGCTTAACTCCTATATAGAAGTAGTGTATGCATGCACTTGTTATCAAAGGAATGTGCGTATATACTTAGGAATACTTGGACAAATTAGGTATAAATCCCAAAAAACAAAGTTACCAACCTAATGAGAACTGTAACCTCAAAACGATAACTCTAGCTCTTAAAACACATTTTTTTGCATAAACAACATAAAAATCAACCCCCAAATAAAAAAAATGGTGCTACCAGTGGCACCACTTTTTGTAACCAAGTCAAAATTACAAATTTTTTCAAGCATGGGCTTAAAGGATTAAATGATTGCTTAAAAAAATTTAAAATCAACCCCTAAATCAAAATATAATTGGGTCAAAATTACAATTTTTTTCAAGCATGGCCTTAAAACATAAAATAGTTGCTTAGAAAAACTTTAAAATCAACACCTAAATAAAAATGTGACGCTACCTAAAGAAAAATATTTTTTCTAAACATTAAAATTGCAGTTGATTATGACCTAATTAAAACTATGGCCTTGACAACAAATCCGCATGCAAATAAAAAACCAAAAATTGGATCCTAAATGGTCACTTGAAAATTTATTTACTAACTATATAATTTACATATATATGCAACTATATATAATATAGTTGCATATATATAACTTATATAATTACATATAATATAAAAATTTCATTCTTTTTTTAAATGTTTATGAACGTTTTTTTTATTTAAAATTTTTTGTTTTAAGTTTTCTATAAACGTTTTATTTAAAATACACAAGTCATGCATGAAGCACAGGGGAACTCAGGAGTAGGCAGTAGACGCTAGTCACCTTCTTGCACATACACCTTTGCAAGTAGGATTCCCAGACCCTTGTTTCCTAGTTTCTAGAGGGCAGCCCCGGTAGCAGCACCGCCACTGATAGCACAAAGGCCACCCACTCATGCAGAGGACATTGCAGAGTATAAGAGGGAGTATGCAACATTGGGTTGTGACTTCCATTAGGACATGACCCTAGTCAACTACTGTGGACTCAGACTCAAGAACCATCCCAGAGAGCTACAGAGAGGAGGACCGCAACAATAGCAGGGGCATAACATGGATTTCATCCGAAAATTTGGTAAAATCACCATACCTTCTTTCAACAGATCGTCCAAATGCACTACCTGAGCTTGGGTACATAAGCTAGACACATACTACAAGCTCAACCAGATGACCAAGACAGAGGCCATCAGTTTTGAGACCTTACACTTGGAGGGTGAGGCACACGAGTGGTGGTATCATGGATTGGGGACATTGGGTCACAATCGCATCACTTTCTATAGGGAGTTCACAGAGAGACTCATGGACATGTTTGATAGGAGGGATCCCGAGATCCACTTCAGGGATCTAGCCCAGTTGAGACAAACTAGCACAACAAAGGCGTTCATCATGGAGTTTCAATGGGTAGCCATGGCAGTGACAGATATATTAGAGCCCAGGCTGATCATGTTATTCACAGAGGGACTCACTGAGCCTTTGAGAGTATGGGTGAAGGCATACAGGCCTCCCACCTTGCAGGATGCCATCCTTCGCACTCGAGATTTGGCAGACTCAGTGCTAAAGACTAAAACCTTTTCCAAACCCTCGTACCCCATAAGGATCGAGGCAGGAAGCCATTCTAGAAAGAATGGAAGGGCAAGGAGAAGTTGGATGATGAGACTAGGCGAGAGCTTATGAGGAAGAATCTTTGCTTCAACTGCAGAGACCCTTGGGTCCCAGGCCACTGGTGCATGGGAAAGGGAGAGATTCATTATATTGAGGTGGCAGCAGACAATGTGGACAGTGAGGAGGAGGAGAAGGACAATGGATCCACTAGCTCAGAGGAGGAGTCAGCACAGGCAGAGGAGCAGCCTCCCCGTAGACCTTTGACACTGACATGAGCCCATCCTCTAGTAGTCCCACAGCCGCCTGAGCAGGCTAACAGGAGGAACCAGCAAAGTAAGGAGTCATAGTGACCCTTTCTGGTGTTCCCAGGTATGATACCCTCTAGATCAGAGGGACTATTCAGGGGAAACATGAAATCACCTTGATAGATGATGGGGCCACCCACAAGTTCATCGACGCTTCACTAGTATCGAGGCAGGCACTTTAGACAGAGGAGTTTGAGGGGTTTGACGTTGCAGTAGCAGATGGCCACACAATGGAGTGTCTAGACAGAGTTATAGACTTGGAGGTAAATTTAGGCAACTATACAATGAGAGATACATTTTATGTGGTTGACCTATCTGACACAGATGTGGTGTTGGGAGTCCAGTGGATGATTACCTTGGGAGAAATCACCACCAATTACCAAACCTTGGAGATGGGATTCAGAGACCATGATAGGAAGAAGGTTGTTCTAAGAGGTATGTTGATAGGAGCACCCATGATAGTTTCAGCCAAGAGGATGGAGAGGATATTCAGACATGGGGAAGTAGCATATGTCGCCGAGTTTTTGATCACTACACGGAAGGATTCAGAGGGTCGACAACAATATCATACAAAGATCAAGAATTTGTTGGGATGACATGAACACGTTTTTGAGTCGATTCCACCAAGGAGACCACCTGATAGGGGGTTTGAGCATACCATTGAGTTGGACGAGGGGGCCAAACAGATGATCACCCCCCCCTATCATCATCCTAGGAGGTTCAAGGATGAGATAGAGAAGGCAATCAAGGAATTGCTAGCGATGGGACACATCATACCGAGCAACAAACCATTAACTTCTTTAGTTGTCCTAGTTCTGAAGAAGGATGACACCATGAGGATGTGCATTTATTACCGAGACTTGAACAAGAAAACCATCAAGAAATGGTATCCTATCCCATGCATTGACGAGTTGTTGGATGAACTGCATGGGGCAGTTTTCTTCTCAAAGATTGATCTACGCTCTGGGTATCACCAGATCAGTATCAGAGAGAAGGACATAGAGAAGACGACATTTCGATGTCACTTTGGACATTTTGATTTTTTGGTTATGCCATTTGGGCTAACCAATGCAATCGCCACTTTCCAGTATTGCATGAACCACATATTCACGGATCAGTTGAGGAAATGAGTCTTGGTTTTCTTCGACGACATCTTGGAATACAACAAGACATGGCAGGAGCATATGAGGCACTTAGATGATCTATTGAGCATCATGAAGGCATAGTCCTTATATGCCAAAGAGTCCAAGTGTGAGTTTGGTATGACATAGCTTCTTTACTTAGGCCATATCATCAGTGTATAGGGGGTACAGGTGCACCAAGAAAAGATTACGACCATTCTGGACTGGCCAACGTCCAGGAACGTAAAAGAGTTGAGGAGTTTCTTCGGGCTGTGCAGCTATTATAGGCGGTTCGTCCAGGTTTTTTCTCAGCTTGGAGAACCACTGACGGATATTACCTAGCATGGGGATTTCATATGGACCGAGGAATCATGGAAATCCTTTGATCACATGAAGGAAGTCATGAGCACTTGTCCAGTATTGGCATTATCAAACTTCACCTTTCCATTTGTACTAGAGTGTGACGCATCCGGCGAGGGTATTGGGGTAGTTTTGATGCAAGGAGGACACCCCATTGTATTTGAGAGTAAGAAGTTCTGTCAGCCCAAGAGGTTGTACTCCATTTATGACAAGGAGATGTTGGCAATCATGCATGCCTTGACCAAATTCAGACAATATTTGGTCGGCAACAAATTCGTGGTCAAGACGGATCACAACAACTTGAAGTATTTCCTTGCGCAGAAGGAACTCAGTGAGTGCCAACAAAAATGGGTGACGAAGGCATAGGCATTCGACTTTGACATAGAGTATGTCAAGTGGAAGAAGAACATTGTGGCTGATGCACTATCGAGGAGACCTGCAGCCTGTTCTTTGATGGAAATTTCAGCAGATTGGAAATCCCACTTATTAGTGGAATATTCCAAGAACAAGTTCGCTTGTGAGGTGATGGATGGACATATACAAGATGGCGGGTATAAGGTCATTGACAATTTCATATTCTACAAGGATAGAGTCTACTTGGTGCCAGATTCGGGGCTCAAGAAGAAGATCCTCACAACAGTTCATGATTCACCACTAGCAGGCCATCGGGGGTTCTTCAAAACCTATAGACAGATCAAGGAGAGGTTCTCATGGAACGAAATCAAACAAGATGTTATGAGACACGTCAATGAGTGCATGAATTTCCGGCAGAACAAGTTAGAGAATGCTCTTCCAGCAGGGCTACTTCAGCCACTCCCCATTCCAGAGTAGAAATGGGAAAGTACATCGATGGACTTCATCACAGGCCTACCCAAGGTCCAGGGTAAGGACTACATCTATGTAGTGGTCAACATATTGACCAAGTTTGATCACTTCTATTCCATACCGACAGAGTACAATGCAGTTTAGGTAGCTGAGCTATTCTTCAGGGAGGTATTCATACTTCATGGGTTGTCAAGGAACATCTTCAGTGACATGGACAATCAGTTCATGGGGACATTCTAGAGAGAGTTATTTCGGTTGGTGGGGACATAGATGACAACCAACACCATCTATCACCCTCAAACAGATGGGAAGACCAAGATTGTCAACAAGTGGGTTGAAGGATATTTAAGGAACTATGTAGGTGGACAACAGAGAACATGGGTTAAGTGGCTACATCTAGGAGAGCATTGCTACAACACCACTTTCCACATGTCCACTGGTATGACACCCTTCCGAGCATTATACCAATATGATGCTCCCACTTTGGTAGACTTGGTTTTCAGGGAGAGAAGAGCTCCCAAGGCCAATGATTGGATCATAGAGAGTCAGGAGATTCTCAAGTTGTTGAAAGAGAACCTGCAGATGACACAAAACTGACAAAAGATGAGTGCGGGCAGGCACATGATAGAGCACAACTTTGAGGTTGGGGATTTGGTTTTCTTGAGACTCCAACCTTACAGACAATCATCTCTGAAGAAGAGTGGGGTCGAGAAGCTCAAGTCCATATTTTATGGCCCTTATAGGATCATGCGCCAAGTAGGCGAGGTTGCTTATGAGTTAGAGCTTCCAGAGGGGAGAAAGATTCATAACATGTTCCACGTATCTTGCCTCAAAAATTCAGTGGGACAATTCATTAGCACATCAGAGGAGCTTCCCCCATTGGATGAGGAGGGATAGCTGGAGCTGGTCCCGTAGGAGGTGTTGGAGTTCCAAAAGCAGAAATTGAGAAGCAGGGTCATCCGAGAGTGTTTGATCAGATGGAGAGGGCTTCCAGTAGAGGACACTACGTGGGAGAGCGAGCAGGTGTTGCAACACCTTGGACTGGTATTGCTTGAGGACAAGCAATTTTGGGATGGGAGGACTGTAATGTCCCTTTCCAAATAGGAGCTCTAGAGAGGAGGCTTAATGGTCTAAACCGCCCTGTTAGACTATAGCTAGGGCCAGAAAAGGGGTAAACAGGGTTACTAGAGGTCACTCTAGTCACATGTGTTATATTCGGAAAGTGACATTGAGCTAAAAAGGGTTAAAAGCACTTTTAAGTCATTATGAGCTAAAAATAGAAGTCAACAGTGATTTTGGGGTTTTGAAGTCAACAGTGAATTAGGGTTTCAAAAATGATTTAGGGTTTTGGAAGTCAACAATGAATTAGGGTTTCAACAGTGATTTAGGGTTTTGGAAAGCTATAAAATAAGGGCCAATGACCTAATTCATCATCATACAGATTATGACTTGTCATTGAAGAGAGAGGTGCATCTCATGAGAGATAGTTCAATGGATTCTAGGAGGAAGACACCAGTTGGTTGATTTTGGTGTTGCGAGACACACCCTAGTCACCGGGAAGATCACAAAGGTCTTCCATCATCCTTCAACAATAGTTACTCAGTATTCAACAGGAGGGGCACATTCATCTAGAGGGAGGGTGCAACTTCTAGGAGGTTTAGAGATCGACTTGTCCCATCTAGGGAGAATTCTAAGATTTCCCTCCGACCCATTTGAGAGGAAGGCAAGGCACATATTTTTCCTAGTTCCTGAGAATTCCTGATCTAAACTATTGCTGAGACCTAGAGAGGGAGGTAAAACACCGATGCAATGTGCTTGTGAAGGTGTATACTCCAGGGTGGAACAGGCATGTGGGCAATGAGAGTCCATGAGTAGTGGGCGTAAGAAGGCTCCTAGAGAGAATCCTTCCGGTTGTATTGTGCAGTTTTCCTATAACCTCATCTTAGTCTAGGATTCCCTTGCTCTGGGTGGAGCTTGGTCCCAGCTCAAGGGTGACCTACTTCTGAGCGTGAAGAGCAACATGGTCTAAGGCTGGGAGGTTTGTGGAAGGTCTGCACGTGGTTGGTGGAGTTATTACAGTTTCAAAGATAAGTATATGCATGTGTTTAATTTCAATTAAAATGCATGTCTGTGATGCTTTGCAATATTATCATGTATTCCGTTGCAATTATGAATTACTGTTAATTCCATTACCTATGTATGTTAATAGTAATACGATGATTACTCTGTATTGTTTAATTAAATCTGTTAATTATATTTAATATGCATGTTATATTTAAATTTATGAGAATGTTTATGCATAGTAGCATTGCCAGACCTGTGGGTGGCCAGGGATGTTACAATATGGTATCATAGCCATGTTTCCATGCTGAGCCTATATGAGATGGATAAGTGGTTTTTGGACCCGATATTTCGAGAGGAAATTGTGTCTGGAGGACTAATTTCAGACCTTAGAATGTTTCTGAGTGCCAAGGGGTTACTTTTCCATGTTACGAAGCTCGAGAGGGGTAGCGGTAGAATAAAACCGCAACCGGTGTGGTAGTTGACCATAGAGAGAGAGTGTTCAACACTTGGGGTGTTGGAGCCGTAAAATCTGTTCGAACGGAAGGGAAATTCAGTATAACCGTCAGATCTCGAGAAGGTACAAGAGGGTTATCCTGGAAGCCCTCAAGTTTTGAAAATCAAGAGAAGTGGGGTGCGTGGATGCACAAACACCCGAAACCCGAAACTCTAAAGTCCTGACGGAGATATACACTGTAGATATGGAGAAAAGAGCTTGACCGTTGGATCAAGTAGAAGGAAAGATTGTAATTTTGGGAGTTCGACTGTTGGGAGAATGGGATGTGTTGTTGCACAAACTCTCGAAGCTCGATGTTCTGAAATGAAAGAGTAGACGTGGTGGGGCCAGATGACGTCGCTAGTATTCCACCATGTGGTGTCCTGTGTGAGCAGGGTTAGTGGGGACCGAGGTTACGTAACATAGTTAAAATTCGAAGGACCCACAGTGGCGTTGATCATGATACATCAAGATCAATGCCCAGGAGGCATTGCGGGGACCTAAGTTGCATGGAAGATAATTATCCAAGGCGATCACACAATTCAAACCGTGGTTTCACTGAAGGGTTAGTGTCAGCGTTAGGAGAATTGTGGGATGAAAGGTGGGTTACTCCAAAACCACCATTGCATGTCCCTGCAATTGGGAAAATGCTAAATGATTAAGGTAATGACGTCACCTCAGGTGATGTGGAAGTGTTTTGGGCGTGCAGATGTGAAATCTTCCGAAGTCCTAAAGTCTCGGAACTCAGACGCTCGAGGTTCCACAACGAGTGTTAGCCGTTGGATGCTGGGTAGACGTGGATGGTTGATCCGTCCTACGTCGTGAGTTTGTTAGTCTAGAACTTAGGAAGTTGTTATGAAGTGCCTTGAAACCTTCCAAAACACAAAGTCGCGAGGCGCCCTTTTTTCTAAGTGAGTGGTCACGACTCGCGATAACGTGGGTTGGGGATTAAGAGAGAAGGGGCTAGAGCCCGAAATATTGTTACAAAGCCGAGAAGAGCTCAAAAAATTCATGAAATATAAACGTTTTCTTAATTCAGATTTGTTTATGAATGCTATGGGATTTGTTAAGGAATAATGGCATGACAAATTTCGATTGTCATCACATTGTGTTTGCAGAAGTTTAGCAAGTGCTAGAACCGAGTATAATTGCCACTGAGTACAAAAGAAATGGAAGACACAAAATGCTTCTAGTTTAGAGAATGAAGCTAAAGGGATGGAGGTTCATTTGGGAGTTGAAGGGTTGAACTCTAACAGGCATGGAGAAGTGATAGATAAGGAAGGGAATATGATGAAGATCATTAAAAAATTGCAGAAAGATGCCCAAACTGACCGAACAGATAGTAGAAAGCTCAGGAAAGATCAGGATAAACAAGGTGAATTCAACTTAAATTTGATGAAGAGTCTGGAGTGAATAGAAAATAAGTTGGACCAGGATAGAGACTCGAGCAAAACAAGGAGTCACCAGACTTATGAGGGAAGAAGATCAAGGAGTGTTTCTAAACACCATCATCACTCCCAAGGTCACTCCAAGAGGAGGGAACACAATAGTTCAATCTCATCTCCTACCAGAAATCATAGGAGATCTGGAGTGGATGAACTAAAAGGAGAAATGAACAAGATTAAGCCTCCAACGTTTGATGGAGAACACAAGAAGGAGGAAGATGTCGAAACATGGTTTCTTGGCATGACGAAATATTTCCAACTGCAGAATTATTCCTATCATGCAGAAGGAATAATTGCAATGTATCAACTGAAAGGAAAAGCATCCATGTGGTGGGATCAACTTGTGCAAGTGCAACACATTAGAGAGAAAGATGTCACTTGGAAATAAGTCAAGAGGTATTTCGAGAAGAAATACTTGACCACAAGGTATTATGATAGAAAGATGAAAGAGTTCTTTGAACTCAAGATGGGCAGCATGACCATTGATGAATACGAACAAAGGTTTTTGGAATTGCTGAAGTATGTTTCATTCATCAAAGATGAGATTGTCAAGATTCAGAGGTATCTAAGTGGATTACCACCTTCCATTGGTGACAAGATTCAATATGATGATCCTAATACTATGGAAGAAAATATAAGAAGAGAGAAATGATTATATGAGTAGCAAAGAGAAAAGCCTACTTTTTAGAAGGCTTGGGATGACCAGAAGAAGTTCAAGAAAGAACAGAGGCAGAAAGGAAACAAACCTCCTTTTTTCAGAAACAATCCTCAAGGACAAACATCGTTTAGAGAGTCGAGAATGCCTGATGTAGGGGAAAAAAGGTCAGGACAGATGCCCATTCAGTGTTGGGGCTGTCAGGGGAACCACAAGTACAGAGACTGTCCCCATAAAAATGGCAAAGTGAGAGTTGTCGATAATGTTCAAAGCTGAAACAATGGAGGACATGGATAGTAGAATGCCAAGGATCTATGCATCCCTGGACAACAAGCAAGATGAATTTCAATCACACATGATTGAAGTGGAAGGTATGATCAATAACCATCCCTTCATTATTTTAATTGATTCAGGGGCTAGCCATAGCTATATAGATCCTAGAGTGGTGGAAAGTTTTCATTTTTCGAGAAGCAAACATGAAAAGTCTTGGTTAGTGCAGTTGGCTACAAGAACTAAGAGGAAAGTCACTGAGTTGGTTAATTCTTGTCCAATGGACATGAATGGACTGAGCACAAAGGCTAAATTGAACGTTCTGCTTTTAGGTTCTTATGATTATCTAATTGGGATGGCCTGGTTGGACCAACACCATGCCATATTGGACAGTCGTAACAAGGCATTCACTTGCCTGGATGAGGAAAGAAATTGGAAAACAGTTCAAGGAATTCCCAGAGATGTTGCTATAGGAGAAATATCAACAATGTAGCTGAAGAAGTGCTATAGGAAAGGCTGTCAATTATTTGCAGCCCATGTGGAGGAAACACCTAAGGATAAGGTGTCAAGTATTGGAGATCATGTGGTACTAAAGGAGTTTGAATATGTATTCGAGGAGGTACCATGATTACCTCTGAAGAGAGATATTGATTTCTCTGTAAACTTGATGTCTGGAGCAACTCCAGTGTCAAAAGCTCCTTACAGAATGAGTATGCCAGAGCTGAAAGAGTTGCAATTGCAGCTTGAAGAGCTTCTGAAAAAGGGGTACATATGCCCAAGTGTGTCACCTTGGGGAGCCTCGGTCCTGTTCGTGAAGAAGAAGGACAAAACACTGAGATTGTGTATCGATTTCAGACAGTTGAACAAAGTAATTGTAAAGAACAAATATCCTATGTCGCGGATTGATGACCTATTCTATCAGTTGAAGGATGCGAAGATATTTTCGAAGATATATCTCAGGTCGGGATATCACCAGGTAAGGATTAAGGATGAATACATCAGGAAGACCACCTTTAGAACAATGTATGGTCATTACGAGTTCACAGTGGTGCCTTTTGGGTTGTCGAACACACCCACTGTATTTATGTGCTTGATGAATAGTGTATTCAGGGACTATCTAGACAAGTTCGTCATAGTCCTCCTGGATGGCATTCTTGTGCATTCCAAGTCAGAGGAAGAGCACGAACAACATCCGAGGATGGTGTTGCAGGTTCTAAGAGAGCACCAACTGTATTCCAGGTTGAGCAAGTGCTCGTTTTATCAGGAACAGATCCATTACTTGGGGCATATTATTTCGAAGGATGGGATAGTTGTAGATCCTAAGAAGATTGAGGCCATTAGAGAATGGTCAGTGCCAAAGAAAGTGACGGAAGTCAGATCCTTTATGGTTCTAGCTAGCTATTACAGAAGATTTATCGTAGGGTTCTCAAGGATAGCTCACCCTATCACTTCCTTGCAAAGGAAGGAGAAGAAATTTTAGTGGATAAAGGATTATGAGAGAAGCTTCCAACAATTGAAGCAACTGTTAACCACTGCTCCAATCCTAAAGATTGCAGATCCAAATGAAGATTTCGTGGTGTGCAAAGATGCATGCAAAGAAGGACTGGGAGGAGTCCTCAGTCAGAATGGATTCATAATTTGTTATGAATCTAGAAAGTTGAAAGAGCACGAAAGGAACTATGCAACTCATGATTTGGAGTTGGCAGCCATAGTACACGCTTTAAAGAAATGGAGACATTACCTCGTGGGAAGGAGGTTCGAACTGAGGACAGACCATAATGGTCTGAAGTATTTGTTTGATTAACCAACCTTAAATGTTAGGCATATTAGGTGGTTGGAGTTTCTCTATGAGTACGATTTGATATCAAGCATATCAAAGGGAAGGGGAGCAAAGTGGTTGTTGCACTCAACAAGAGAGTGCATGAATTACATGCTACAACCATTAGCATGTACCGAACTGATATTAAAATTAGAATTTCAGAGGCTACAAATACATATTTGCAGTACAGGGATTTGGTAGCAAAGCTACAACAAGGTAAGATTCCACAGAAAGTGGAGATTTATAAATTGGAAACTGATGGAATACTTCTATACAAGAACATAATTATGTACCTAATGTCCAGGGCTTAAAACTTAATATTTTGAAAGAAATGCATAATGTACCTTATGCAGGGCACCCTGGATATCAGAAAACCGTGGCAACAATCAAGAGCCATTACTTTTGGCCAAGTATGAAGAAGGATATTGCTAAATACATTGCTATATGTATGGAGTGTTAGAAGGTTAAAGCTGAGCATAGGCACCCAGCAGGGTTGCTACAGCCTTTACCCATTCCTGAGTGGAAGTGGGAGGTAGTGACAATGGATTTCATCACAAGATTGTCTAGAACAGGAAAGCAACATGATTCCATCATGGTGGTGGTGGACAAGCTTACGAAAGCCACCCATTTTATTCCACTAAAGACTACTCATAAGGCATTAGATGTTGTTGATATTTTTATGAGGGAAGTAGCATGATTGCACGATATTCCCACGACAATTGTGTTTGATAGAGACTCGAAATTTACCTCAAACTTATGAAAGTGGTTATTCAAGGGGTTCAGAACGAATATGAACTTTAGTACAACCTATCATCCCGATTCTGATGGGTAGACAAAGAGGGTGAATCGAGTAATATAAGAAATACTAAGGATGTATGTGATGGACAAACCATCGAAATGGGAACACTACCTACATTTGGTAGAATTCACCTACAACAATGGGTATCAAACATCATTGAAGATGAGCCCATTTGAAGCACTTTATGGAAGAAAGTGGAATAATCCAGTAAGATGGGATAATCCAGCTGACAGGGTAGTAGTTGGGCCAGAGTTTCTCAAGGAAATGGAAGAGAAAATGCTAAAAATTAAGAAGAATTTGAAAGCTGCCCAAGATAGGGAGAAAATTTATGCTGATAAAAACATAACCCACAGAGAGTTTAAAGTGGGTGACCATGTTTTCCTGAAAGTGAAAGCCATAGAAGTTCCCTGAAGCTGAGAAGATTCTCCAAGTTGGTAGCTAGATTTTGTGTGCCATTTGAAATCCTAGAAATGATTGGGTCAGTTGAATATATGCTTGCATTACCTACATCCATGACTGTACCTAATGTGTTTCATGTTTCATTGCTTAAGAAATATATACCTGATGCTAATCATGTAATTGATTGGAATTTGATTCAGGTGGAGAAAGAAGGTGTCCTGCAAGTGCATCCCGCGTGCATATTGGACCGGAAAAGAAAACAACTCTGGAATCAAGCCATAGGGCTTGTAAAGGTCCAGTGGACCTGGTACGGTCCCGAGGATGCAACATGGGAGCATGAGGATGCTATGCTGGAAGAATATCCACATTTTTTTTAAGATTTTGAAAATCTTGTTGATGCTGTGTGAAAGTTGCACTGAGGACAGTGAAAAAATAAGGGGAGAGGATTGTAATATCCCCAAAGACAAGCCCTGTTGTAATCATGTTTAGGAATTGTAAATCATGTTTGTAGGCTGGTGAGCCAAGTATTGATAAGTTGGTGGGATTATGTGTTTATTAGGCCGGATAGCCTAAGTATTAAGGCCAGAAGCCTGATTTTGTATATGTAAATATGCAAATCATTAATATAATATATGAACATCGCTGCGTGCAGACTGACCACGAAGAAAGAGTGATGGGTGACTAAGCTTCCACAGTGTGGGTAAGGAAAAAGGGGCTAAAAGGTTGGAAAGAGGGGCTAAGCTTAGGGGCTTGAGTCCTTATTTATTATTATTCTAAATCTGTGCGAAAAAACATGTTTTTATCCTAAGTCCTGGGAGAAGCAATGCATGAAGCTCCAAGTGTGAAAAATGGAACGCATGCAGCTCCAGGAAGACAAGTGTTGATCTAGGTGCATGTGGTTAAAAGCTGAAGCGTCAGCTAGTTTGGGGTTCCTCCTCCATTCTGTCATCGGCTGTCTGAAACCATGAATTCCATATGATCTCTGCATGCATACCCTCACATAACTCTGGAACCCGAGGCCTGTGATGTTTCCTTGAGAAACCAATACACCCTCTGTCTGAACCGTCGAGTCTGTGTTTGAACTCTATGTGGATTGCTTGTCACGCATCCTGAAACCAGTGTTACCCAAACCGTGCTATGTCTTATTGACCTGTTGCCATTTTTTTGGATGCCCACACCCAATTTACCTATTGCTTTTGTCACCTGTGAGTTAACCAAAAGCTGTTGCTATTGCGGTTATCCTGAACTTGCAGGAATTGATTTGAAAACGGGTTGAAGAACCAGGTTGTCAGGTCCATGGTAGAAGAGGCAGGTTGTCAGGCCTATGAGAAACTCTCTCCAGGTGAGAGAGTTTGTTGGGAAGTGGTTATCTCCCAGAGAGAGTCCAGCAGCAACTACAGAGCTCTGAGAATTCCTGATCTGGCCAGTTGCCGAGACCTAGAGAGGGAGGTGAAGCACCGATGGACTGTGCTTATGAAGGTGTATACTCCCAGGTGGAACATGCATGTGGGGAATGAGAGTCCATGAGTAGTGGGTGTAAGAAGGCTCTTGGAAAGAATCCTTTCGGTTGTATTGTGCAATTTTCCTGTAACCTCAACCTAATCTAGGATTCCCTTGCCCTGGGTGGAGCTTAGTCCTAGCTCGGGGGTGACCTATTGCTGAGCGTGAAGAGAAGCGTGGTATAATACTAGGAGGTTCGTGGAAGGTCTGCACATGGTTGGTGGAGTTATTACAGTTTCAAAGATAAGTATATGCATGCGTTTAATTTCAATTAAAATGCATGTCTGTGATGCTTTGCAATATTATCATGTATTCCGTTGCAATTATGAATTACTGTTAATTCCATTACTTCTGTATGTTAACAATAATACAATGATTACTCTGTATTGTTTAATTAAATCTTTTAATTAGATTTAATATGCATGTTATATTTAAATTTATGAGAATGTTTCCGCATAGTAGCATAGTCCGGCCTGTGGGTGGTCAGGGATGTTACAAATAATGTGGCCTTGTAGGAGCACCAAAATAGAAAATTACAACAGGGGAAACATCCATGGGTTTGATTGTAGAAGTTGAAAGACATTGGAGAAAACAAACTTACAAAAACAAGCCATGCGACCCATTGGCTACCATGAACAATGTGGCGTTGCAAGAGAACTAATATAGAAAATACAACAAGAGAAATATGCATGGGTTGGATTGTAGATATGATTTGATATGTGCAATATGGATAAGGAGAATAACCAGAGAAATATGCGTGGGTTGGATAGTAGATTTGATATGGAGGAACATGCCAGGTAATGCAACCCATTCCCTACCATGAGTACTGTAGGGAATGTAAAATTACAACAGGATAAACACGAGTGTTATTGCAGAAGCCGAAAGAGACTGATTGACACGTTTCTATTAGAACCATACATTAATTTGGTGTTTGCCTCGTCTTTTTAATTTTAGCATACATTCTTGATCGCTTGGTCCTCTCTAATTTGAATATACACTGCCCATTATAACCATATTTTAATTTTATGCTTGCCCCTCTCTTTAATCTCATTATACATACCCCATCACTTCAACCTCACTAAGTATACATTCCCCATCATAACCAAATATTAATTTGGAGGTTCTCTCTAATCTGATTTGATTTGAGTACACATTTCCTATCACTTGACTCTCTCTAATCTGAGAAGACATTCAACATCATGACCATATTGCGCGGTTGGATTTAAAGCTAGCATTATTCCTTGTATGAATGTTTTCGTTGACTTGTTGGGATTCATTTTCATGACAAGACGGACTAAGTTCCTCGAGAAGGCCAGGGTATTCAAGGCTCCATTCACCATACATGAAAGCATGGTGAATCAATCCTACATTCCACAATATGTTTATGCCAATCATTGTTTTTTATTAATGGAGAACCACCTAATTTTTTTTTGCAATTTTGGGTTTCTGAATTGGTATGATGTTAGGGGTTGATATATGAGCAAGCAAGCACTAATATGGAAGGAAATGCTTTAGACAATATAAAGTATCCGTTTTCTCTCCATCTTCATTGTCTTTTCCCTACCAGCTTTAGTGCCACTTTGCAAGGTAAGGAATTTAAGCACTAGTGCCAAATTTAGAATTGTAGTATCGGTGTGGTTTTGAGATTGGTGATCTAGAATATTTTGTTGGTAATCTGGTTGTAGATAATATTGATAAACTAGCATACCTCATCAGTGGGTGAATGAGAATGTTGAAGTGAATTGAAGGTGGACATATAAGATGAGAAAAAGAATAAGGAGCACTATTATGTTGTTAATGAAGTCTCTCCAATCACAATTATTTATTTGTACTGATGGACTTCAACAATTGTGATGGTGGGAATGGACACGTAGGATGAGGGAATGAGTTCATATTGGGTGGAAACATAGGATGGACAAAAATCTTTTCTTAGAAATTTCAATACCATACCACTAAACATCAAATAGGTGGCCAAAGTTGTGCATTTAGATAAAAAAAGGTACAATCAATGGAGAACTTTAACACACGTGAATCATTACAAGGAAAATATGGAGGACCTTCATGTCATCCTAAAGTGGATTTGGAGTGGATGAAGTATTATGCAGACTCCATACAATTAGATTCAAGGGGATATGTGCATTAGCTAGTATGAAGTGAAAAATCCATACAACATACTAAGAAGTCACAATGGTGTGATGCACCCAATGCTCATCATTCATGAGCTAATAAGTGCTAATTTATATATCAATGTTTAATAAAACATTACACATTTGATTCATATTAATTATGAAATTAATACAAATTAAAACTAGCATGCTATACTGTTAGCCCTCAATCAAGTTTTGAGAGAACCTTGGTCGTGTTTGACCATTTTTGGGACTTCAACAGGCTGGTTGAAGATGGAGCGTCCAGGTGAAGTGGAGTTCACGAGATATTTCTCTTTTTGCGGGATTTTAGGGATTTTAGGCTTCATTTAATGGGTATGGGATGCTGGCCCATGGTTTTACCCATGTTTAGGCCCTTTTTGTAATGTATAAATAAGTAGCTAAGCAATGTAAGAAGTAGTTCTGATCGGCTTTGTGCAAGAACCTGTTAGGGTTGCTAAGTGCGAATAGTTGTGAATTCTTTGTGCATACTGTATGTGAAACTTGCAAAGCTAAGTGCAAGTGGTTGTAGTTGGCTTTGTGACTTGACCTAATCTGGGGAAGGAGGATCTGGTGAGGTGTGCACATATCTCCTGTCCTTTGCGGAGTTTGATCTGTGGCTTGGTGCATGTAAGAAGATTGGAAGAAGCTAATAAAGAAGAAGAAGAGTTGGTGGACGTAGCCCCACACTGGGGTGAAACACGTATATCTTATGTTATGGTTCTTTGTGCTATGTGTTCATGATGGTTATGTTTATATTTGTTTAGTGCATTGTTCTGGATATATGATAGGTAGATCCATTAGTGCTTAGTGCTTGATACATGAATAAATGTTAGATTTTCTCTGATGCTATGTGCTGAATGCTTAGATGTGTTTGATATTGATTAATACTGCACTAATATACAATTAGGGTTAATCTGCGATGTGAACAAGAATCATAACTGAATGCATACTATTGGCTAAGTGCTCTGTTAAGTATCGTGATCACATATCAATGTCCCAGCTAGGTTGTAGACACTTGATTCCTGCAACCGTCCCTGCCTCTACCTCGGGTGAGACTTCATCTGATTCGCAGGTGTTACCGAAAGGGCTGGTAGTTAGGGTTTTTTTGGTGCGTTGTTGAAGCGTTGAACCCTAGGTCTACCCCTGTGCCAACAAATGGTTCCATTGTCGAGACCTGAAACTGTGATTGTTGGGAACTGAAGAAAATAAAAAGATCTGTTTGTAGATATATTGTTGTAGTGCGCAATATTCTACTTGATTTGCAAAGCTATGTGATAAAAGAGAAGCCCGATCTGAAGAAAAGAGGTAATATCTTAAAGCTTTGTGCTCTGATAAAGATAGGATAAGTGGAAAATTTTGCTTTGAAAGAATGGATTTAGGTATGTTTGATAGATTTGGTTCTAGTCTGAAAACTAGGGCACAGATAGAAGAAAAAATATTTGATCTGAATAAATTTGATAGAGATAGTGAAAAATATGTTATTCCTATGCATAGAAATAATTTTTGGACTAACAAGTGGATGCAAGACCCTAGAATTTTTTTTCGCAGATTGCAGGTCCATCACTGTGATCCCAGTGCTCAGTACAGAAAAGGTTGGGGATCGTTTAAGAGAAAGAGAGGATTGGCACTATGTTATAATTGCAGAAGACCGAGACATCTTGCTAAGGAATGCCCTGACATAGGTCCTATTTGTCTTTGTTGTAAAGCTGTTGGTCATGAGGTTTTGTATTTCCCTAGAATGATTGATAAAGTTGAAAAGATGAACCTAAGACAAGAAAACCATGAGGAAGATCAATAAACTAAGGATATGTTAGAGAATCAGAAAGAATAAGAGAATATATTATTACAAATGAGAGAAACACTGAAGGATCACAGAGACATCAGTTTACCAGAGATATTAAAAGAGAAGGAGTGCATAGAAACAAGAATAGGAGACTTCAACATAGACTGTGTGTTAGATGAGGAAACACAGGTGAATCGTATGCCAGAAAATACTTGAGAAATTTTGGGAAAGCCAACTATGATTCCTACATTGGGAAGGATAGGAATGTTTAAAGGAAATATGATAACCCTGTGTGGAAGAGTTACTAACGTACCTACGATTTATCATGGAACAATGACCGAAGAAGAATTTGAATTCATTAAGTTTGTGGAGAACAATGCCCCTTTTGCACTTTTGTTAGGAAAGACTTGGATTGAGAAAGATCGGATCCGGAGGAAAGCAGAGGAAGAAGCTACAAAATAGAAAAATAAAGAATTAAGGGACTTCATGGCTAGGAGAATAGCGCGAATAATAGAAGAACAAGAGGACAAGTTGAAGCAACTGAGGGTCAGAGACTTCGCTGTCAAAGCTGCAAGAATGCAGGAAGGCTTGAAAACCCTATGCATGCATGAGAGAAGAGCATCTACCCCATAAATAGTAAGCAAAGAGGTATTTCATTTGAACCCTTTGAAACACCCTCATCAGTGCAGAGTTATTAAGCTAAGAGAAGATAAGAAAAATAATGGAAAGAGGAACCCCATGAATCAGATCACAGGGAAGAAGGCAAGAAAGCTAAGTAAGAAGAAGGCAAAGTTAGAAAAACTGCAAGAAGTTCCAGGGACAATTTCGCAGAGGGAAGGCTTGCAGAACTTGAATCTCGTCGAAATAACATAACATCACAGACTGGCACTTCGCCACGACGAATCTATATGACCGTTGGAGGTGCCCCGACCATTATAATGATGCTCCAAAATGACTACAAACACAGTTATTGCCAGAAAGATCTCCATTAGACCGTTGAGACCACGCCATAACGGATGGAATCATATTGATTAAGTCATTTCGACCCGTTGAAGGAATTTGTTACAACATTTCTTATTTAATTTGTCGAATGCCGCACTGGGACCACTTTTGCAAACTGAGATATTCGAGCTAATAGAGACATGATTTCCTACCGTGCTGTGCTGTCTAGACCTCGCCATTGATTCGATTACCTTGAGTATCTATTCACGTACCCAAGTTATTTTACTACGAGCATGTGTGTCAGGTGACCTTAACGCAGTCGATAAATCCATAGAAGCGATCTTGATAGACCTTATGGTTGAAAAATTTATGTCCGCAGGAGTACAGGCCTCGTTGACGGGAGGATTGCAAGCATACCCCTCAAGTGGACGTCGATTTGGGCCATCCCAAACTGCGATAGAGAAGAGAAGAAAGCACCACAATGATATGGCAAATGCAAAGAAGAGACGGTCGGTCTTGCCCGACTAATCCCGACCTTGGCTGGCGCAGTTAGTCGTGACAGCGTCTCGAGGGATTTCGAGTACACACTCATCATTGAGTACCTCCTGAAAGGGATACGCGTAGTAGGACCACAGTTGGGACTAATCCCAGCTCTTAAGATAAGTGATTTTAACCTCGACAATCGAAAGAATTATGCGATGCTCACACTGCATCTCTACCTGACGAAAATGACTGGGAAGAAGCTAAAGATAGTTCCCCAACCGGGGATCAAGGAGACCACAAGGTCAACTATCTTAAACGTCATGAATATCCCACACTTCGATAGACATAAGGAGGTTAACGCGTGCATTAAACTCCTCCTGTCATGCTTCCATGGAGAGTACTTGTGGTTGGATAAGCGCATCATTGTGGATCCAACGTTGATCCACCTCATTACTAGATTAAGCATGCAGGGACCAGACCCACAAAAATTCTACCCTGGGAAAACGTCAGATTGCTCCTTGGCGCAGCGAATCAAAGAGGCATATGGAAATGTGGAGAAGGGGAAGTGAGGCTACAAGGTATCCTCCATCTAGGATGGCGTAGTTCTCCTATCTTGTCAGTTGATAGTGGGAAAGCTCATCAGAAAGAACCGCCCTACGCAAGTAACATGATTCGTAGTCGACCTTGCAGGGAAGTGCGTCGAAGGGATGCAAATGAACTGGGTGAGCTATCTCATCAATGAGTTGGACAACGACTGCTGCAAAGCGCAGGACCAAGGCTACGAGTTCCACTTTAGTTGGCTATTGATCTTAATAACATTTTTCGCTTGGGAGATGCCAGAGGGAGCGACATTCCATGAAGTCGAGCCATCAGAACCACTGGCTGCGAGGTTTACCAGCTTGTGGTATTCAAGCGATATGGAGAAGCAGTGGAAATCAAATGTGGTCTTCCACACCTATTACCTACAGCTCACGCGCGCCATTGATTCATTCCCCTGAATGACTCTGAACACCTTGCATACTTACATACCACTAGCGAAGTTCCATGCAGACCACCACTTTATATACATCACTGTGTGAAATGATGAAAGTAAAGAGGAGTTGTAGTCATATTATAAGTTGACCGAGGAAGACCTGGAAAAGATCACTAAAGAATGGCCAAATGAATTCCTTGTACCGGTCGGAGATGCAGAACTATCCAACCCTGACCTCATCGGAAGTCCTATGGTTACCCGAATAGAGTATGATGGACCAAGAAACACTAAGAAAAAGAAGAAGAAGGAGGAAGTGTAGGACATAGACAATGAAGAGAAGGACAACGCATCGGAGGAAACTGTGCCTGACTCACCTGGCGGAGGAGGAGGCAACGAAGTAAACCAAGAAGAGGAAGGGGAAGAAGACAAGGAAAAAAATGGCAAAGTAACACCACCAAAGGATCCCCTAACAGAGGCTGAGACATCAAAGAAAAGGAAGGTTTCTCCGAAGAAATCCTCAGCACAGAAGAAATCCCGAGCCAACAAGCCCAAGTCATAGAATGTGCTCACAGTGGATGATGTTGACCTCATCATCACAACTATAGAAGATGCTTCAGAGGGTATCTTGCAGTGACATGAAGCAAAGCAGGAGACAATGTATGATATAATTGAGGAGGAGATGACAGGGGTGAAACAAGCCATCTACTCGAGCTGCGCAATGTCTACTGCGCCGTCGTCAGCAGAGAATGTAGAATTGGGGGATCAGACCACCCAATTGCAAAGGTTAGTAGATGCAATAGAGACTCAACTTCATCATGTCCAAGAAGAAAAGGAGCATACTACAAAGGCCTTGAGGCAAGAAAAGGAGGAGGCCCTAGAGCAACTTCGGGTTGCGCAACAAGAGAAAGATGACCTTCAGGCGAAGTTTGAAGTGGACAAAGAGAAAATACATAAAGAGAAAGATCAACTGCTCGTGGAGCAAATTAGGATTAGAGAGGCAGTGACTAGAGAATTAAGATCTATTCCAAGCTTGGCATAGACGGAAGAAGAGACAACTGAGAGCCAAGTGAGGAAGCTTGTTGAAGCCATTCAATAGCTTCAAGCAAGAGTAGCAGAGCTAGAACTTCAAGCAGTGCCTAGCACTCCATAGGAAGTACGAGATCAAAGGGAAGAAACTGCCAAGAGAATAGTAGAAAGAATCATGGCATTGGTCATAGAATGAAATAAACTTAGTGATAAAAGTGTGCAGACCTACGAGCACCTTGCAGAAGACCCAAATATGAGGATACTAGAAGCACAACTCTAGGAGGTGAAGCAGTAGGCTTCCACCATGCAAGCACAACTCAAACTTCTTACAACAATGGAGAAGATGAAAAGGTCACAGGAGCAATGTGCAAATCAACAACAGGTCACTGCCATCCAGAGCAGAGTGATGGAGGTGACATAAAGACTCTAGCTGGTGCAACACAAAGTCTGCATACTTTTTGAGGATCTCGAGGGAAAAGGATCACAGTTGGAATAGGTGGTCGTAATAGTAGAATAGCACCTGGAAGGGCTTGTCACCGAGAAAGTACTTTAGGAGTTCATCGAGCAAAAGGATCTGGTGAAGAAGCAAGACGAGGCAGCTTGAGGCCTTCGAAGTAGTGTTGCCCATATCGGAGAAACTCAGGACAAGTCACAGGTGAGTGTTGGGGGCCTGTTGGCCCTCGACTAAGTTTTGAGAGAACCTTGGTCGTGCTTGACCATTTTGGGACTTCGATAGGCTGGTCGAAGACGAAGCACCCAAGCGAAGCGGATATTGTGGGATATCACCCTTTTTGCGATCTTTTTGGGCTTTTAGAGTTTATGTAACGTGTATGGGATGTCGGCCCATGGGTTTACCCATGTTTAGGCGCTTTTTGTAATGTATAAATAATTAGCTAAGCGATGTAAGAAGTAGTTCTGATTGGCTTTGTGCAAGAACCTGTGAGCGTTGCTAAGTGCGAATAGTTGTTGAATGCTTTGTGCATACTGTATGTGAGACTTGCATAGCTAAGTGCAAGTGGTTGTAGTTGGATTTATGCCTTGACCTATTCCAGGGAAGGAGGATCTAGTGAGGTGTGCACAGATCTCCTGTCCTTTGCGGAGTTGGATCTATGGCTTGGTGCATGTAAGAAGATTGGAAGAAGCTAATTAAGAATAAGAAGAGTTGGTGGATGTAGCCCCACACTGAGGTGAACCACGTATATCCTATGTTATGGTTCTTTGTGCTATGTGTTCACGATGGTTATGTTTATATTTTCTTAGTGCACTATTATAGATATATGATAGGTAGATCCATTAGTGGTTAGTGCTTGATACATGACTAAATGCTATATCTTCTTTGATGTTATGTGTTGAATTCTTAGATGTGTTTGATATTGATTAATACTGTGTTGATATACAATTAGGGTTAATCTACGATGTGAATAAGAATCATAACTGAATGCCTACTATAGGCTAAGTGATCTATTAAGTATCATGATCATAGATCAGTGTTCTATCTAGGTTGTAGACATTTGAGTCCTGCAACCCCCCTTGCCTCTACCTCGGGTGATACTTCATCTTCTTCGCAGGTGTTGCCGAAAGGGCCAGTAGTTCGGGTTTTGTTGGTGCGCGATTGAAGCGTTGAACCCTGGGTCTTCCCCTGTGCCAACATATACCCATCATTTCATGATTCCACACAAGATGCTTTGAATTATGTTCTATACATACGAATTATGAATCATTCATTTCTTGTGACGAAGGTTTCAAATGTGCAATGCCAATCCACCTCATGTATTGACACATTCACTTTATAAACCTTCTCCTCAGAATTTTTCAATACAAGAGATAAGTTTTGTTGTTTGGAACTTTAAATTGATAGGCGTGTTTCCATATTTTGAAAATATTATGATTTCAATTAATTTTTAAAAATATAATGATAAGTTTGAAGTGATATGTGTTTGGGTTCTTGGCATGATCTTAAATTAATAGGTGTTTGGGTTTTGGGCATGATCTTAAATTGCAATAGGTCATTATTCATTTGCGAGGTTAAGGTTAGATGATTTACAATAGTATGTGATCCAACTCTCGATCATTGAGTTAGGAAGAAACTAATGTTGTAAAGTGAACAATAACCACTCAAATCGTCTTTTTTGAATTCAAAGTAAAGTCTTAAATTACTTTTGATATCCAAAAAACTAAACGTTGAAAAATCTTTAAAAACTCACAGGACATTTACCATTTGGTATAAGTGATAGCATATCTGAGATCTTGTAATAAAGACATACCAGCTTTGGTTCCAATTTATGATAGTCTAAACAACTGATAAGTATTAATATTTCACTGTTTGGAGCACATGAGAGAGAGAGAGAGCATTTTTCTCGTGCACTGGAAAAAAATGTGTTTCCAAATTTTGAAAATGTCAAGGTGTCAATTAGTTTTAAAAAATATCATGATTCTGAAATTTGAAAATGTCATGGTTTCAATTAATTTTTAAGAGTATCAAGATCACAAAATTTGAAAATGTAATGGTTTTTGTTAATTTTTAAAAACATCATGATTTCACTAGCCTTCCAATTTCATAGTTTCAATTGATTTTTAAAAATATCATGATTCCAATTTCATGGTTGCAATTAAATTTTAAAAATATTATGATTCCACTTGCCTCACCTTCAGTTCCTAGTAGAAACCTTGTAGAGTGGCTAATGAACGCCAATGTATTGCATTCTACACTTTGATGTGAACTTTCAATGGAGAGTAGCACTCAGTATGGAATGATCTAGTCTGCCCAAGTTGCCAACCCCCTTTATAGAAAAATCAACCAAAAACTTAGTCTACAAATAACCACCACAATAATTGGAAATTTAGGTTCCTAGGTATAGCAAGAAGAAAGAAGGCATGAGTAAAACGTAGAGGGTGTGGTTCTACAACAAATATGAATCCATAGACATCTTGTAATTGGGGGAATTCTTGGTGCCAGAGCTTGAACCAAACCATCTTTTAGTTAAATTCTCGTTGACTAAGAGATGGGATGGCTTACTCAGGAACAAGGATTTTGATTTTCCGATATTGAGATACATCCATTAATCCTCTCACAAATTTTTATATAAATATTTTATTATTTGTTTTATGTTATTAAGGTTGTGCCAGGATGTGATTTTTGGGAATAGTGGTGGAATTTGGCGATGGCATGTCTAAGTTTAAGAAGGGTGACTACAATTGTTATAGATAGTAGGAGGATCGAAAGATGAACACTTAGACGAGCATATATTTCATCGTGAGCATTGAGCTCACATGTATAACATCATTTATGTTTTTGTATACTTAACCAACACTGTTACACACCCAATTAAACTAAAACTAAAATTAGCAATCAACGCAGGCTTGTTGTGCAAGTTAATAAATGCAAACATGTCATAGAAGTTAAGCAAACACTGCTGACCCAAAAATCGGCTTTGGGATCAACATGATGTTTCTTTATTCTATAGCTTCTCGAGCTAATAGGAGGGTTGCTGTGAGCAACAAATCAAACTTTAGTTCCACTCAAAGACAATGTTAGGAGTCATAGTTACTATGACCCTTTCCCATTAAAGAGTATTAGGAGATTACTTTCACAGGTTCATTTGAGCACATAGTGACTTATTAGACACTAGAAGAGTATCAGTGGTTGATTTTAAGTCACTTGGTCTATGTTAAGTACCAAATATTTGAATATAAAATCACCACACAAGATATCCAATAAGATATAAATGGTTTACTCTTTATTACTACCAAAACCATTAAGGTACGACAACACCTTACAATTGATACTTTCAAGGAAAATATACACTCCTCTTCACTTGCCTCTTCGAGGGGTAAACCTCCTATTGAGTTACGCTCCAAATAAAATACTAATCAACCATGATCATTACATTGTTTACACCCATTTATACAATACTACCTACTACCTAGAACATTCTAGAAAAAGAACGTTCTAGTAGGTGGAACCTTCTAGTAATCATTCTCACATTTATGGCGTTCACAATACTACAATAAGCCTTCTTTACTAATGATGGTATTTATTATATATATTCAATAAATCTAACTACCATAATGGGTCTTATTTAATAATACAGTGGACCTAGTCCACCTTACATTGACTGGAATCCACTATTATCACTATGGGCCCTTCGACCCCCCATTACCCCTAGGTATACTACATTCCACCCCCCTTAGGAAAGCATTGTCCTCAACACTTGTTGTGAGGAAGTACAACCATATACCAGGGTCCGATGGATGAGTGTGGATCATACTGTTGAAATAGGATAGAGAATCGGGGTCTCATGTAAAAGTGCTAGACATCATGTTGAAGTAGTCCAAGATTCACTATAAACCAAGTTCCCATGTACGAGTGCTGAATAGGACACCCAACTAATGACTCATGAGCTCCACGAATGACCAATTAATATGCTCACAATACCCACCAATGACAGGGCGATATATAAAAAGATCATCCACATAGTTTTAAAGGGTTGATACTGAATATGGAATGAAGAATACCATTGTCGAATATCCAGACTAAACACTTGTAGTCATAACTGGCTTCGGGTTGATGCTCTCTACATAAGGTGGAGTAGACTCATCATATAGAATATGAAAGTGGTTGTCATCCCATAAATGAAAAAATCCATA
>JZKD02S1609023.1:74658-101200 GCA_000966675.3 Picea glauca
TAATTAGAGGGAATGTTTCTATCCCCATTTTAAAAAATAGGAACAATGAGGCTTTGCGTCCAGGGTTTAGGGAAGCCTTTCTTGACTGCCAAATTGAAGAGCTTGTGTATGTGAGAGATGAGGATTGACTCTCCAATTTTAAAAAATTTGGCTTGGTAACCTTCAATGTCCTTAGCTTTCCCATTTGCAAGTCGCTTAACCCCGAACATATATATTATATAGTTGCATATATACGTAACTATATAATATATATAGTTACATATATATAACCTATATAATTACATATCATATAAAAAATTCATTCTTTTTTTAAATTTTTATGAACGTTTTTTTATTTAAATATTATTTTTTAAGTTTTTTTTGGTTGTAATTTTAAGGTTTTTTAACGTATTTTTGTTAATTTTTTTTTAAATTTTGTATTAAAGTTTTTATTTTAGCTTTTTTAATTTGAGTTTTTTTTTTTTTTATATATGTTTTTATTTTAATTTTGTGTTTTTTTCACATTTTTGAAGTTTTTTTGGGTTATAATTTGTTTTTTTTATAACATTTTCTTAATTTTTTCTCATTTTCTCTTACTTTTTATATATATTTTTAATTTTATGTTTTTTTTCTCCTCTTTAGTTTTTTAGGTTTTCCTTCAATGGTTTTTTTAATATAAATTTGTTTTTAAAATGTTTTATTTTTTATTTTTTAATTTCAATTGTTTTTGTTTTCTTAGTGTTTTTTAGTTTTTAATCAATAAAAAAAATGAATTATATTTTTTTGCTAAATATTTAAAAATAGTGTTATTTAACTACAATTATTTTCTATGTATTGAAGTAAAGGTAAAAAATGTGTTAAACATGATATTTTCCACTATATTTAAAAAGTATGGAACCATAAATTAATTAAGGACACATAATTATATGAAAAATATTAATTTTAAAAAAATGGTGTATAACATTTTAAACATTGGATGAAGCATTCCCCAGATGGGGTGACAATTGGCTAGCAGGAGAAAGGTGACACACATGCATTAAGGGGAGTTATTACCCCCAGCCGCCAGTCATAGAACTAAACCACTCGCCTGATGGGATCTTGCATTGCAATTATGGTAGTGCGTCGCCACCCCTCTGGGAACTTAATGGCTCCCCTTGTGAACCAACGCCGAAGTACAGGAGAAGGTATGAACCATCGAGCTGCTGTCACCTCGGCTTTCATGGTGATCCTCACAGTCTTTTCACTGACCTCTATGAAGGTTGGAGTCCTTGGGCACTTTATTGTTCTTGATCTCTGACTATCTCTCATTTCTTTCTTAGGAACTCAGTCGTTCCGGCTCTCCCAGCCTTCGTTTTGTGGACGCTTTTTCATTTCGATTCTCCCATGTTTCTCCATATTTCATACCACTAGTGCAGTACCTCTAGCTAGTTTTCCTTTGAACCCGACCTCCATTTGGATCCCCCGTCCCACTCTTTGTTACATCGCGATCACCATGCCTAGGAAATGTGGTAAGCCCAAAAGAGGGCCACCTTATTATATTTTCATAGCTAGGCGCAACCGCCCTGACCCCTCGCATCCCCCAACCCACATCACTATCCATAATTGGCTTGATTTTCCTTTGCCTAATTCTCCACACTCACCACCACCCCTCACTGACACCATGCCCGACCTTGGAAGCTTCCTGGTGGAGGAAGAAATTCCTCCACTCGATTTGTAGCCTATGGAATCCATGCCAGAGCGTGATATCAAGACCAGCCCCTCAGCCAAGCCTTTGGAGCAGGGAGGTTGTGTGGTTGAAGAATAAATTCCCCCCCAGTTGGTTAGCAGACTGGATAGCTCAAAATGCCACCCCTGGAATGGCCATGGATGAAATTCCACCAACATCATTGGATGGAAATACAACTCTTCGTGCGACTATGAATGGGAAATTTGAGCAACCTCTTCTCAATCCATATTGTGTTTTGGATGACCAACTCCAACTAATCTTTGGCATGAGGTGGAACCTGGAGGAGCAATTGCATAACTAGAGAACCCTCAGTCAACGCATGGACCTCATGTTCGACGCTCTGGCAGATGCATGAGAAAAAACACGTTTTCCAACCTGTGGACAAAGGTTTATATTTACCTTCAATACAGATGGATTCTCGGGTTCACCACGCCTCTATCCTCACTCTACCATGGCATATCAAGAACCAGGTTCAACCTTTTTTAGTTTTGTTAAATTTATCCGGTGCATGGCAACAACCATGTTTAGTTGGCTAGTTGGAGATACAGTCTTGGATGCTAGATATTAGACATGTCATAATTTTTTAAACATGACATTTGTCATGTCATGCCTTATAGTCTTTTTTT
Source organism: Picea glauca (assembly GCA_000966675.3). Taxonomy (NCBI): domain Eukaryota; kingdom Viridiplantae; phylum Streptophyta; class Pinopsida; order Pinales; family Pinaceae; genus Picea; species Picea glauca. The sequence goes on from JZKD02S1609023.1 coordinate 76,990, forward strand.
CTAAGCTTTTATGCAAGCCACCTGTTCCGGTTTCCATGTTGTGGCAGGACAAGTGGCAAACTCTAATAATTGTATTGATTTGAGGCTTTTAAGGTAATATATACTCTCTTTTATTTACAAAAGAAAACATTGGATGAAGCATGGAAACATGATTAAAAACATCATTTAACCAAAAATATAAAAAAAATTGAAAATAGATGAAAAAACACCATTGAGAAAAAAATTGAACAATTTGAAAATAGATGAAAAAAAAGCATTTAAAAAAAAGTGGAAACATTATGTATCAGAAAATTTAAAATATTAAAAAACCACCTAAAAAGGGAGGGGGGGTGCTACCAGTAGCACTATTTTTAAAAACAAGGTAAAAAACTTGACCCCCCCAAAAATGATAACTCTGTAGAGTTCTCGTTAAGTTGGTAACTATGTTAAAACTCAAAATGCAGTAGAGAGATCAAAACAAAGTAAAAAAAGAATGGAAACCAAAAAACAAATCCAAGAATAACTCAGAATGATACAAGCAACAAATAACCTTGCTTTTCTTTATAAAACTCAAAACAAACTCTACGGGACTCAGTAAGCAACATCAACAAAGTCTCACAGTCTCAAGAAAGACCCCAGACACCTCACCAAACATCCTCAAACCAGAAAGATTTTCAAAAAACCTTTCCTAGGAAGATGTGCATGCATGTTCACAAGGAAATCCGCACACACACGACTGTCTACAATGGAAGGTGTATATATGTACACAACTGTGTTAACTACAACATGTAGATGTACTCCAAAAACTTCAAAAAATAAGGAAGGAGATATGATAACTTTCTCAAATGAAAAATAAAAAGACTCTAATGAATGTAAACTACTGATTTGAGTACCAAGCAGTAATTTGAAGCAAAAGAAAAGAAAATAAACCATGCAAACACAAAAACAAAGACCAAAGAAGGCCCACTAGGGAAAAGTCCCCAATTCTGCTTTCGGGGAAAATCCCCTACAGTAGTGGGCTTAATGTAGCATACCAATGACCATATACAAAGTACATTCCAAATATAATACCAAAACAAGATATAATAACCGAATCTCACAAGAATAACTAATTTATTGAAAAAGAGGAAAATCAACTCACCAGGATCCAAACGTTCGGTATTGTTCCCAATTGACGGAGTCCTTTCGCTCCTTCCCAATGGTTTCTCTGCAACCTGCAAAAAATTTGAACAAGTATATCTATATGGAGAGGTAGTTATAGTAATAACTACACGTTAGATTTATGAAAAATAATGGAAAAGAATGAAGCAATTAGTATTCTACTAAAATGTATACAAACACATTGTCAATATGAACAATAATAACACAAGATACTTTGAAGGAACATGTTTTCTGTATTATTAATGAATAACAACAAGGTGGTTACATTGTATACCTGCTCGATGCAACACTTCCCTATCGAAAGAGATCCTAGATTCTTCCACCCCGACTACTACTATAAGGATGTTCCTAACACTAAATTCACCACAGGCCTAAAGAGAGTATAGAGAGAAACTCTTGGCAAGATAAGGTTGGTGATCAAAGAGAAATTGGAAACAAGGGTTTCTAGGTAAAAAAATCAGCAGCAATAGGGATAAAATGGGCTTATAGACTCGTCGAGAATAACTGGATGAGTGTTTGCTTGAATGTGCAAAGTATCGTTACCTTTCTCCATGTGGAAAATGTTCCTTTTTTGCGGTCTCTAGTTGGTTAGAGACAATTGAGTACAGGAAAAAGGAGTTATACAACTAACCAATCCTATAACTCATCATTAATTTGGGTATAATTATATTTTTTTGAACATTTATTAGCATGTATGTGGGAGTCCCTTAAGTAGCCAACATGTATGCGCGTAGCATAACTGTGAGGGCGCATACATCCTTCAAAATTTTGTTTTTTAGAAGGTCTCAAGGAGGAATGGGGAATAGTTGTTTGTAAGGAGGACATGGATAAGGACAACAATAGCATCAAATATTTAGAGGTGGAATTTGATTTTATAACACCAACTGACTCATAACAACTAGTCGACTTACTGACCTAGTAGACTAGTCAACTAGGCCCTCCAACATGCAAAATACATTGTTTGTTATTGGAGTATCATTTGTTATGTTAGAGCACCTCACTAATTGATACTAGAGCCTTTCATCTTTTGTTTTTGGGGTGATAATGACAAGTGTATTGTTGGTTTAAATAATATTTTGGATAGAGCTAGCACATACCTAGACAATTGCAAAGGTATAACATGTTGATCTATAGTCATTTTTTCACAATAAGAGCTTAGAATTCTATCACTCCACTTAACCTTGTACTTCATGTTTGTATCCAACTAAATGTGCCTTCTTTTAAAAGAGAAATGTGAATTAAGGAATTGGAAATGGGATTGAATTTGTGAGGGATTTTTTCCCAAATAGAGTAGGTGTGTGGGTCATTCAATTGGATTTTGAGAACAGAGCATTGCAAACATGAAATAACTCAAGCCTTGAAACAAAGAAGCATAGTTAATCCTTTTGTGATTTCCTAGTGACAACAATAGAGAAACCAACTAAAAATTCGTATTATTATTGACTCTATTAGCTAGTTGTTGTGTGAAAACTACATCAAGAATAGAGGCTTTGTAGTCATTCTAAAGATTGTTATCTCTGTGTAAGTGACTTTGAGAAGAGAGAGCATAAATTTGATTCTGCGAGGTATCCATGTTGGTGAATTGAGTGGGATATAAGTCCCTCATTTAAAGATTATAAGGTACCAGAGTAATTGAATCCTAAACCATGATGTATCTACTAGTACCTTGAAGAGAAATCATACTTAGTATGCGTAAATAAAACAAAGAAATGTTGGAAGACATGCAATCCCTCAATGCTCAACTTCAAGAAGAGAACAAACATTTGAAGGAGAAGGTCCATATGTATGAACATAGGATGGAAAATATGGAGAGTAACCTTGAGATCTTGACAAGATTGTTTCCATTTCTAAAGAACCAATTTGATGAACACCAAGACTCCCTCACCACAATTATGGTGGATTAGGATAATAACAAAGCTCAACTTTTACAATTGAGAGAGAAGGTCATTCAATTGGATAGTTGGTGTTGTTGTGTAGTGGGAAGACTCGATGTTAAACATTAATTCACCAACAAATCCCAAGACACTGGCCCTTTCAACATCACCCACAAGAAGGTGAAGTATCACCCTAGGTACATATGGGGACTACAATAACCAGGATTCCGCAGTCATGGGGGAATATGAGACATTCATCCTTACTGTTTACTTAACATTCATTCATATACCATGTGCGTGAACTCATAAAAAAATCATAACATATGACAAATTAATCCTACTTAATAATTCAATAATTGTGCAAAACCATCAGATACATATTCGTATTAGCCATTAAGCATCTCCTACATGTGCACAATGAATAGAATAAACCAATGTTTCATGACATCAAACACATCAAGACACTAGAGTTTAATGTGGTTCACCCCAAACTAGGCTACGTACACAATGGTTGGATTCTTATATTATTCATGTTCAATGTTTACAATAGGTGTGCATTGTGCTCATACAATAATCTTCAGTTAAAACCCAAACTTGCCCAAGTCATTCTATGTTGCAGTGCACACATACCTCTTCCACTGATATTCAACTCACAAGCATAAAAAACAACCTCTCTCTCTTTTGATTCCTCCTCTCTTTATTCCCAAAACCCATACATATTTATACATTTCTATTAGGGCTTAGCCTATTGCAAAGTGGACAAAATGTCCTAAAACTCCTAATTAACTTCCTCCTTTTGCCCATTGGCTCCTGAAAATGCACAAAATATATTTTTTGTGAGCTTCTCCTTTGTTGAATTGTCGTGCAGTCCTCTCTTGCGTGACTCCCAAAACTCACCCAAAATGACCTGCTCCAACATGCCCCCAACACTAATTTGTGGCTCGTCTCGAGCCACTTCAGGCATTCTTCCATGTTGCCATGAACTTGTGAGATGTTTCTCGTGTGGGCACAAGATTTTCTTTGACTTGTGCTTCCTACTACAATATTGATTCTTCTATCTCCATTGTAATATGAGTCTTCAACTTCTCTTCATTGTCTTTTTCTACCTTCCTTACGATGCCTTGCACAGCTACTGGTTCCCCTGCTACTCAGAACGCTTCCTCTTGTAGCGTCTCTAACTTCTGCAAACGAGCCTATTGTTATGCTCTTAATTGGATCATGTCTAAGTATAGTTTCCTATTCTCTGTGAGTGCATTCGTATTTTCTTTCATTGGCAAAGTGCTCATGGTTTCCTTGAACTTTTTCGCCCTATATTGCATGGCCTACAACTTCTACCCGATTTCTTACATCTTTGCATCTTCTATTAGTTGCGTCCACGCTTATTTACTTTTTTCATACAATTTGGAACACTCCTTCGCTATAATCTTGATGCTTTCTATTTCATTTTCACTGTCTTCTCTCTCTTTTCCCTTTCTGTCAGTGGTGTACTCAGTATCTGGCGTGCTTCTAGATCATTAATATTCATGTAGAAGCCCTGAATGGCTTCGCCAATATTTGTAAGTTTTTCTTCTAAGGAGGTGTATGATTCTACAAACACTTCTGGAATATGATTATATACCCCTGGTACGACTTGTTTCAATCTCTTTTTCCTCTACACGGCTTCATCTTTCTCCAGCCTAAGTTGGTCACATTCTTCTTGTAATATATCCTTATCTTCAATTGTCTTGGTCAATTCCATCGATGTTGACACTGTGTGTACTTGAATTTCTTGTGCGACACTCATTTACAAGCTATGTAGTATTTCTTCGAGAAGTTAGGATAACACCAAGTCAATATGACTTAGTTCCTTTTCTTTCTCCTGTAACTCTAATGTAGGGAACTCCAAGGCTCCTGTCACTATATTCATTACTCGATGCTTTCTTGATGTCGCATATGTCATTGGTTGAACCTCTATTGTCTACTCTTTTTCTCATGTTCTGATTGGTATGATCCTAGTGGTCTCCGAAATTTGACGTAGTGCAACAATCTGTGATTGCACCTCTGAGTGCCTTTCTTCTTTCTTCTACGTCGCTTGCTCAAAACCTTCCTCACTCACCTTCTTCACCTAATCTACAATTTTTTCTAATTCATCCCATGATAGGGCCTGGGTGGACACTTCCTTAACTACTTTCCTATTCTTTCGTTGTGGTACTGATTTTCCTGTATCTTATTCCTTCCGCTTCTTTTTCGTGCATGGTACTATCTTTTGTGTTTCTCCAGCACCATATCCTTCATGTTCTTTGTTTTCATCATCACATCCTATTTCTTATATTTCTGGTTATTGTGTCTCGGCTCCTCTGTTTCTTTCGGTGGGATATTCTATTCAACATCCCAATGTTCCATTATGTGTCCCATTTCTTCTTCAGTTACCATGTATCTCATGGGAAACCATTCCTAAGTTGTGTCCTTCTTTGCTTTGATATACATGTGATGGCACCCTGCTTTAAATCACACAAATTCCTTGTACAATTCTACCACATACGGTAATATACGCGGTGTCCTCCGGATGCTCTTCTGAATAACCTCCTTATATATGTAGAACGCAATGTTGTTATCATGGTGTCTCTCCTTGTGTGTGGTATGCCATAAGTTAGTGTATCTCGCTGCCAAACATGGTTTGTTCATTGCTGAAAAAAATTGTGAGTCCTCCAGCTCCTTCCAAGCCAGTAATGTTATCAGTATTAACATCTACGAATAATGAAATTCCATACCTTTGTCCTAAGATTCCCTGCAATATCTCAATAATTGGTTCAACATGAACGCTTCCCAGCTCATTTGAACTCATGTGACACACTTCTCGACTGCCTATATCACTTCTGTTGGTACCTGATCCTTGCGACATTTCCTCAATAACTTGCATGCCATTACCTACGTCATGGAACAAATTGTATCATAATTGATGCTTGCAACATCTAGACCACGTGCACCTCTGAATGTGTCATACTTTTCCTTCATTCTTTCTGCCAATGTTTTCTCCTTTGTCTTGTCTGTGAATAATAGTGATGGGTCCTCCCCCTTTAATGGCAACCTGGTTATTCGTGCAATCAAGTGTGTTTATGGATACCAGTATATATATAACCATAGAAATCTTCTATCTACAAAACTCAGTAATAACTTAACACAAATATTTATCTCTACGCTTCTTCCAAAATGCGAAATATAAAAAAGATTCAAAATACCTATATTTTATTGCCCTGTCGCCTATTCCTCTGGCTCCATTATAATTTCTTGTGAATCTGGGGTGAGTCTTATGCTTCTCTACTTGTCTAGAGCCAATTATGGAAACTTCTTCATATCTTTCAAGTCGTGGTCTCATGCATACCTCAATCTTCCTCCTGCGTCGAGCATATCATCCTCAACAATCACACCTTGTGGAATTTCTGGCTCTACGATTTCATACTTTGGCTCTTTCTATAACTTTACTTGCTTTGATGTCAAATTCCTTGGTGGTACACAATACCTTGTATATTGAACCAGGTTTGACCCTTACGCTGATGCTCTCAGTGTTTCATTGGTCATAGGTATTGATGTTTGTCTGGTGCATTGTTTATTCCACTGTGATAAAGCTTCTCCCGTCTTTGGTGGCTCCATTTATCTCTGCAGCTTCTTGCTTGAAAACTAACTTCTTTGGATCTGTCGGTGTTCACTCGGATCTCTTCTCTCGTTGATCTCTATGAAAACTCAAATGAAAATAACTTCTTTCTGTCGACCCTTCAACTTCTTTGATCACTTGTCACCAGTTGTTTCTATTCTTTGCGTCCAAACCTGTAGTCTAATCCTACTTGTACTTCACATTCAATTCTTTCCATTCTCTGCAATAAATTTGGCTTATTTTATGGATCATGGTCTAGATCTTTCCAGTCTGTCAAAATATTCTTGCCATTCTTCATTTATAATTACACGGCTCTACTACTTCACCATCATGTACTCTCTTAAATACTTGTCCTATCAAGTTTGATCTTTAATCCCTTCAACTGTCATCTGTGTGGATATCCAACCTTGCCTTCTTTCTTCATACTCTCTTTTTCCTTTCTACGCAGTTCACCTTCCTCTTAGTTGTCTGCGTCATTTTCATCCAACCTCCAAATTGCTTTATTATTTTTCTTCTTTTTCTTTTTCTTTATATCATACACTATTATACAAGTACTATGGTACACATATTGCACACTCTGACTATTATCCAATCATGCAGTTGTCTTTGTGATGCAGTCTCTTATTGGTTCTACCTCGACCCATCTAGTTAAGTAGTTTGTCGCTGTAATAATGTATCTAGATCCTGACCTATTCACTGGTGAACCAAATAGAATAATTGTGTACTGGTAACAACCCCATTATGTCGCAAATGTGGTCTTATATCTATCTTCTTGCAAAATATTGATGTGGTGGTATCCTAAGATTCTCCAATTCTTCATCTATAAATGGGGTAGGAAATGGGTCGTGTAAACACACATCATTTAACTTTATCAGATCTACACATATCCTGATTTGCCTTATCTTCTTGTCTTGAACTACCATTGGGATGATCCATTATGATTCTTCAACAGGTTCTATAATTCCAACTTCTAACATCATGTCTATCTATGTTTTTACCTTATTCTTATACACCGTGTTCATTTTGTATGGCCTTTGGATTCAAGGAAATATTTATCTCTCCTAACTCCCCGACGATCCCTTTCATCTCTGAAAAAGTAGTTGGAAACAGATCTTGGTATTCACATATTAAGTCGGCAATATTCTCGACTATCTCATCACTCCAGTAATATCCTATGTTCACAAACTTGGGATTCTCTTCTATACCAATGTTTACTCTGCACGTTCTTAATGGTTTGGTGTACACCGTAGATTCAAGATGTGGTCTCTCTACTGCTCCCTCTCCTTCACTCTTTGGTATCTGCAAATTCCTTTGGTATTCATCATCCTAGTCTTCTTCAACAACATTATAATAGTACAATACCTCTTCAACTATTGCAATAACTCTATTTGTACTATTCATCGAGCCTTATGTCGCAAAAATGTTATTCTTGATAACCGACAAGGATAAGTCAAGCAAAGGATCATTATTTTCAAAAATGAATGTTACCTTGAATTTCCTGGTCAACTTTTCCCAATCTCATGTGCCTTTGCGCACCTCTAGTTATATGTACCAATTCTTTAGAGTAGTTTCCAGAGTATGCACAGATAAATGCGTCAATTCTTGATGAGGTACTGATCTCCACATCGCGTTACACTTTGCAATATGGTCTGTTGGGAAACTTAATCCATTATAATTCAGCATGATACTTTCATTCTCTATTCCGAATATGAATTTTAATAACCTTTTTCACTGCTGCCAATCTCTTATTCCATCCTTGTGTGCAACCCACCATCTGGCATGGGTTGCTTTCAATGCAACATCCAAATCTAGTAGTCTCTATTGATCTGATATTTGCAACTCAAATTCTCTTATAAAAGAATCTACATCAGTTATCATGTCATACCTTGGAGGATCATATACTTTGGTCCCAATCCATTGTAACATGTGGGTAATTTGAGCACATTTCCTTGTGGACATTTCATGCAATCTATGCTACCAATTCTCCAAAGCTTCTTCTGAATCTGACGCGCATGAACTGATACTTCTCCGAATAAGTACACCTTCATCTATAGGATTCACATAATTGTCGATTCACGCAATCATATTATAGAGAGTGTCAAGTTCTTTTCTCTTTGTTGGTTCTACATATCTCCTTCCTTTAGTAGGATCTAACGACGTAGTAAACTTCAAGTATTCTACTTAAAATATCATATTTCTCTTCTTTAGGTCAATGATAGTCTTGTTTTTGAAGGCCCAATCCAATCCAAGGAGTGTTGGGTAAGGGGTGCTTCCATATACTATCTTAATTACTTTGAAATTGGCCATGTTGTGCACTCCATCAATGCTAACAATTAACCATGTCAAACTTCCAATTAGGATGATCTTATGTTGGTTATCTAACCTCAACTGAATGGTAGACCAAATAAAATTCGGTTGGCCCATCATCTCCCAAGTCTGTCTCGGGATGACATTCACATCTGAGTCTAGATCTATAATAATATTGTCCATTTCATAGTTCCCTATTTGTGAATTTATTTGAAACTCCCTATTTTTTATCTTCTTTTTGTGCACCTGATTAATTGCTTTGTGTGTGACATACATCTCTTTCTCTTGGGTGAAAAAATCAATCATTCAACGCAACATACTCAAAGAAGACTCATCTTGCATTGACTCTAAACAACTTTTTAGAAAACTATTCAAAGTGATTACATTGTCGACTTGCCTTTCTGAATGGTCATATAATGGTGGCATATCATACACCGACGGTCCGTCATACAAAGGTGGAGTGTTCGAAGTCGATACTATCCAATTTTCTCCTATTAACTCTTTCCTTGATTTCATATATGTCTCTTTCTCCTTTCTAGGGTCAAACAATGGTTGAGGCTCTATTTCTTTCCTGACCTATTGGTGGATCCTATTTCCTTGATCTGTTGCATCAGTTCCAGTTCTAGTTCCTCTGCATGTAACCACTATTATCTTAGGTTGTTTGTCGCGCCCACTATGCTTCTATCATCTATACATTTGTGTTCCTAATTTCTTTCCATTTTGTGATCAACTGTGGACAATCCTCTGTCACACGATCTAGTGCTCTGCAATATGTACATGTTGTGTGAGGATTCAAGAAGTCTCACGCTAAGTGTTCAGGTTGATTAAAATTATAACATATAATAGGTCCTCTACCCCTATCGAATCCTCCTCTTCCACGACCTCTGAACCCTCCTATTATTGATTGATTATAACCTCTTGGAGTATTATAATGTGGCGCTCCTCCTTTGGGTTCTTCTACCTGGACTCTATATGTGTCTGCAATGTGCTCTCTCATCAAATCAAATGCATGAAAATCCTTCTCTTCATGTCCAACAAACTTGCAAAAGTTACAAAATAGATTTCTCGCAGTACTCTAGTACTTTTGCATCAACAAGAAATTATGAGGATGGTGACCCATCGTCTTACAAATATCACACCATAAACTCAATGGATTCGGTGCTCCTATATTCAAATATTGTTGAAAATATGGAAAATTATTCTTATGGTGTCCTTCTATTCGACATGTGGTGCACCAGACCTCCTTGCGCTTTTATTTTCCTTTCCTAAGATCCTGCAACTAAATAGTCAACACTACTAGATGTGATTGCACTTGAGCCATTTTCTCCTGTCAGGGATGCTTCTAACTTAATTGCAATTTATGAGGCTTATGACTGTGACACAATCTTCTATTGCATCAAAGGGTAGTGTATATGTGGAAACAATCCTGCAATAAACCACTCTCTGTGTTGTTCATCTAGAATTTAGAATGTCAACCAATCCTTTAGTATCTTAAATATTTGATCGTATTCCCACACTGATTCATTTAATATATGCTTGATCTCCTTAAACTTTGTAATGTATTGTGCCTCAGATTTAGGTTTTTGAAACTCATTCAATAAATCTTGCCTTTCCTTTTCCAATTTTCTAGTTTGAACCACAGGTGTAGTGTTATGATATTTCACATACTGTAATAATGTGATATTCTTGAAGGTCATCTCCAACTGCACAATCTTTACATCATCATCCTAGACGTTCTTCATGGTACATATTGTGTCACAAATGAAAAAATGTTGTTCTGGATATTCTGAATCAACCCCTTGAAAGAGAGGCATCCTTAAGGTGGGATCTACCCCCACCATCATGTTATGTGTGGTATTATTTCCTGATAACACTAACTGATTCCGACTTGGCGTACTATTCCCACTACTTTGATTACTTTTTCTACTATCTCTACTTCCTTCAATAACTATAATTGACAAAGTTTCGATCTTACCTCTCTTGGCGATGCACACAGGGTCGTGGGTTCGACACAAAGTCTAATCTGAGTGGGATCCTCTTCTAATGGACTGAGCTAACATATTTTTTCCTCTTTTGTGCATAAAATTCCTTCGATCTGGAATATTGCACTAGTGTCTCTTTCCTCGATCTCACTGTGTTGGCCCTCTCTCTTAGCCACAATCCTCTTCTTATTCGGTCTAAATATATTACCATTGCACAATACTCCAATAAATTCATTCGCCGCACACTCTTCCTCTCTCATCATTCTCAACTCATTCATTCCTCATTCCTTATTCATCCCTCTTTACACTTAGATCATTCCTTGGTCATCCCCCAATCCCCCTATGTGCATGAAGGTGCTTAGTTTTTTAGGAAATTTTATTCCATCTACATGACTTCCTTGTCACACAAAAAACATGTTAATCCAATTAGATAGTGACTTTAGGTATCTATCGTGTGGTCCTTTAAATAATTTCCTCTCATAATCACTGTATGACTGAGTGAAATCTATGATAAATTCAACAATGTAACCTCCCATCACACTATCCAACCAGTAATCCACTGCGTGTTATGTCTTATTGCTTACTGCGTTAACTTTTTGAATTAATTTAGGAGTCCAATTCCTCGTAATTGCAGTTCAATTTCTTCCAATCCGTTCAACAAATATCTATATCCACTTTGCTAAAATGTTTGGGAAGTCAACAAAAATAATTTCATGCAAATATGTAAACACGTACCTTTGCAACAATTCTTTGTGTGTTGGAATACTGAGAGGGGGGGGTGAATCAGTATGAACACTTTTACCACTTTTACCACTTTTACCACTTTTAACCACAATACATAAACTTCAACTTAATCAATAGTATATCATTAGTATATCATCAGTGTATCATGAGAATATAAACATAAGCAACATCACATCAAGTACACAATACATCGGAATTTACGTGTAAACCCAAACGGGATAAAACCACATAATACTTTCTTATATATCAAAGAATGCATTCATTGGAAGTACCAACTTCCAAATTCTCTAGCTACAAATGGAAGGAGGCTATGACCCCCTATTTATAGGCTCCAAACTGAAGGAAGCTACAACTCCCTGAATTCTCTGGCTCCAACCATAAGGAGGCTACAACCCCTTGATTCTTAGGCTCCAACCATAAGGAGGCTACAACCCCTTGATTCTTAGGCTCCAACCCGAAGGAAGCTCCAACTCCCTGATTCTCCATCTCCAACCGGAAGGAGGCTACAACCCCCTTTCCTTTCCTTATCCAGCTGCCCTGGAATACAAGTGTAGACCAAACTGTCACTACCACAATCATTGCCACTATCACTGCCAGTATCACGTCAACTTGTAACCTGTCAACTTGTCACTTTCAATGTCAACCTTTCAATGTATCCAACCTGTCACTGTCACCAATACTCAACTAGATCCTCTCACATAGATCATATATGAAGGAAACCTCTCAACTAGATGTCCAACATCACCAACACATGCCTCTACCAAGCATGTACCAATATCATCAAAATACCATCACAAGATATGTGTCTCAACCATGTACCAAATAATGTATCAAACCATCAACCTATACCATACAAAACATCAACTGTGTACCACAACCTATACCACAATGTGTATCAACCATGCACCAACACCTGTACCAACCCTTGCATAAACCATGCACCACAATTGTACCAAACTGTGCATCAAAAATTCACCATAACCTGTACCATATGCCTCAACCATCAACTATGTACATCAACACCATACCAAGTACCAATCTTGTACCATAACATGTATTAACCATGTACATCAACACCTGTACCATACTATGTACCAACAATGTATCTCAACCATATACCATACCACTCAATCATGCTATACACAAAGTACCATAGGATATATCAAGCAAGTACCATCAATGGTGTACCTCAACCAAGTATCGACATCATCAAGAGATGTATCTCATACATATGTTATCATATACCAAGTGTAATCCTCAACAATATATCAATATCAATCACAACCATACACCATGTGCCAATGCTTCAAGAGTATACCAAGAATAAGCCTCAAGCATGTACCATAGCATCATCACCATGTAACCAAACCAGATACCAAGATACCAATACAACCAAGATGTATTACTACATAATGCACCATACCACTCTCACCAAGATGTACCATGCATCAACAAGACATGCCTCTCAAGCATGTACCATAACATCACCAAACATAAGATATAATCACATAAGCATACTTGTGACTTGTATCTGACTTGATATATTGTAACTCTTCCACAACCTTCAACAACCTGGTACCAACATATTCCCCAAATTTTCCTTAGCCTCGCGGGGCTAAGACTCCCTGTCACGTGGGGCCTCGCGGGGCTAAGACTCCCTGTCACGTGGGGCCTCGCGTGACATCGGTTAGGAAACCCATAGGGGTGCCTTGCATGACACCCTCAAGCTGACCCGCGAGGGCATGCCTAATTACAGTTTCATAGAAACCCTAACACTCTACAGCTCCAAAAATTTATTTCTTTCCTCACACTTTCTCCGTTGCCTCATACATTGCCATCAACTTCACCAATAGACCAATATTAAACCATAACATTCTCACATGATATACATTCAATGTAAGTGTGTGTGTTTGTGTCATTATGAGAGACTCCTTAAGGTGTTTATATATTTTTCATAGTAACCTCTTTTCTTAATCTTAGGGCTTCTAGTACTTTCTTGTCACAACCACTTTACCCATTCATTCATTGACTTGTAACTGCTTAGGGTATTCTTGACCATTCTTCAGGGATTCCAACTTCATTAGGGCATATCTCCCTAACCATGAGGAACCATGTGGAATACCACATATCACCAGAAACGACATGGCGATGAATATCCATCTATGAGTGCATTTCCTTCATTTGCACTGTCCTTCATATCTATATTCCTAAACCAAGTTCGAGTCCCATAACCACACCTCTAGGGATTCATGTAGACTTCATCAAATGAAACCATCACATCTGCATCAACCACTCCATCAATGACAAATAACTCACCATCAATCTAAACCACATCTCTAGAGCTTCCAGACTTCTCCAAGAATTGACATCAATCTAAGGGTTGACATCAATGACAACCAACTATCCAACAATCTTACCCTTTGGCATTGATGGCAACACCAACATTGATGGAAACACTGATGGAAACACTCATACTCCAATACTCATGTTCCCATATGACCATTTATCCTCATCAATGTTTCTCTCTCCCCCTTTTACATCAATGGAAAAGGGTCTCTCTCCTTGGGGCGACTCCCCTTGTCTTCATTCTTTTGTTCTTTCTCTTTGCTTCCATGCATTTGTTCTTTCTCTTCACATGTTTATCCTCTCATGTTACATTTCTTGAAAGTATACCTTATTTGAAAAATACTTCTTTGACTTCATGTTCTTGAATCTTATTCTTATGATCTTTCTCTTTCTCTCCCTTTGACATCATGGAAAAAAAGATAACTCCCCCTGACGGTATGTCTTTCCCTATCTGTATTCTACTGATATTTATTTCTTGATTATTTTTCTTCCCTTGACTTCTTTGCAATATGTCGTGTAGATCAATGTAGGGTTACCTATAAGTGTTTCCTTTCCTCTCTTCCAGTGCTTGATAATTTTCCATTGGTGGTTCCTCTTGTAACTCTTTGACATATATAAAAAACATTAATTACTTGATTCCATCATTCACTTGTCATGTTTATTTGACCATATTGTTAAATGATTTTCTTTTGATGATTTATCTTTTGCTAAGTATTTCTCTTTCCATGTTCAATTGCGCCTTTTACTGCTTTCCTTTCTGTGACCAACTGATTCCAATTGTAAATACATTGTTATGTATCTTCTCTGACCAATGTTTTTTGTACCTACTAAGTATCCATATATGTCCATATGTCTCATACTGTCCATGAATTTTCTAATCGACTATCCAAAATGTTGACCCATCTATCATTGTACTATCACGAAGGATTCATGTCTGCAACTGATCATCACATATTCATGTTTCTTCAGACCGATTCAAATGTGTCCACTGGTCTTCTCTATATTCAAATCAAAATTTGCATGTTTGGAACAACCTATACTGAAGATATTGATCTAGGTGGATATCAGTAGCCACCCACCTTTTCCAACTGGCTCAAAACAATTTTCTCGCAATTTCGGTAATTTTCTATTTTTAGCAGTTTTTCACTTTCGGAGCCGTTTTGAGGCCCTAAACGATGTTTTTTGGGAAAACGAGGAGAAATATGGAAGATCCTTAATTATTTCCCCCAAAATGAATCTCCTCGGTGATACCTTTCCAATGCGCTATCATACGCCTAAAACAAAGATCGTATGCAAAAATTAAGTTGATGTACTAACTTACCCAAATGGGGCCCACATGACTTTTGGCACGTCATCTCCTAGGGTTAGGTTTTTGGATGTCTTGGGTTCTTGGAATTCCTGTTTATTGTGAAAATTCCTTCATAGCCTCATTGTAATCATCTTATTGTGAATGAGCGCAACCATCACATCTCTTCTCAGAGATAAGCCGCCACCATTCCAACAAGCTTGTTTCTACTGCATTTTACAGTTTCGGCTTATTTCCTTATTGAATAGAAAAACAGTTTTACTGTATCTCTATTATTTTGTGTTAATAATATGTAGTCATTTCATTATGTTCATAAAATTTAGATCAGTGGTATCAGAGTGGTCTTCTCCTTGTTTTCTTAATGCATGTCCCCAATGAGGTCAGAGTACAAAGAGTTGGCTCTCGAGCTTGTTTCTCTTGAGGACAAAAGCTCTCACATGCCCAAGCGACCTCTTATGTCAAGAGAAAAGAAATATGATGGGATAGGAGACCCTTTCAAATTCTTCATTGAGGAATCCCTCATGCAACAAAGGAACGAGATGATGGATAGTTTCATGCAAATCCTTCGGCGGCTACCAACAAGCGACACATCTTCTTCGAGCGGAGGCGCCACCCCCTTCAAGGTACAAATAAAATTTGATATTCCTATATTTGAAGGTCAGATATATGCAGATTTTGTAGACAAGTGGTTGAATATACTAGAAGGGTATTTTTCTGTCCATAACTTTTCGAATAGAGAAAATATTACTTTTGCGCTCCTTAAATTCGTTCCCCATGTCAAAGATTGGTGGGAAACTTTCTGTGAGAAAAAAGAAACATAGGAAACCTCATTATTTACAGTCACGACCACCTGGGAATCCTTCAAGGATGTTATTAAGGAACAATACTACCCCGTCGGAAGTTATGACGACTTGTATACCAAATGGACCACACTGTGGCAGGAAAGAGACCAAGCAGTGCAAGATTTCACAAATATCTTCCATACCTTGTGCACCAAGTTGGGTATCAAAGATTCAGAGCAACATATGGTGCTCAAGTATCGTGGTGCTATGCATAGATACATCAAGACCGAAATGGAATTTCTGGACATCTCATCCTTGGGCGCGACCTACCGATATGTCGTCAAAATTGAGCAGAAGCTCAAACCAAAGACGCGACAATTTGGGCCTGGGAACCCCTCACAAAAAAAGCCAGGAAAGGGAAGCCCCAACCCATAGAACAAAGGACAGATAAAATATGGATAGTATCAGGACAACCATTCCAAGCCGCAAGCAAATAAGGACACCGAAAAGACAAAGAAATATACCTGGAAGTGGTGAGACTTCCATAAGAGCCCTTGGCATAACACTGTTGACTGCCGCTCAAAGTAGTTGTTGGTGTCCGAAATGAAAGCCTATGAATCAGATGTGGGTTCTAACTCTAAGCCAGAACCAGAAAGGGAAAGACGGATCATTGATGCAGAACCCAGTACCATTGTTTCTACCACCAAGCTCCATCCTGGTGAACTAGATGAGCCAGAAGAAGGAGAGTGCCTATTCCATTCACAAATGTGGGTAAAAGGCACCCCACTGCACTTCATCGTTGATAGCGGTATCTAGAAGAAAATCATCTCAGCAGAGGTCATCAAGCGGTTGGCCCTGCTAACAACACCGCACCCACAACCCTACACCATTGGATGGCTCCGCCAAGGAAGCGATCTCCGCGTCAGCCAACAGTGTCGACTTTCGTACGACATCAAGCCCTTCAAAAACAAGGTACTGTGTGATTTTTCTCCTCTCAAAGTTTGTGATGTTATTTTGGGCCAACCTTATTTATGGAAACATCATCTTGTATATGAGTCTAGGACTCATAGTGTTATTATTACTTTGAACAAGAAATTGTACAGGATACTCAAGGCAGTCCCACCTAGTGTTATTTCCTTGATCTCTACTAAGCAATGCAGGAAGGTCATCTCTCAGGCGGGGAAGTTTTTCTTCTTCATGATTCTCTCTCAAAATAAGCGAAATATCACAACCACATCCAGGGTCTTTGTGGCCGACCTCTCCACACAACATAAGCAAGTAGATAAGGTCGTGGAAGAATACTCAGATATCTTCTCCTCACCTACCAGGGTACCTCTGCACTACCAGGTCAAGCATCCCATCGATCTGACCCCCGCCACACCATTGCCCAATGGGTCAGTCTATCGTCGCTCTATGTTAGAGGATGAGGAGATCAAACGATAGATCCAATAACTACTTCACAAGGGGCACATCCGTACCATCTCATCACTTTTTGGGAGCCCAATCGTGCTGGTACAGAAGAAATATGGAACCTGGTGACTCTGCATTGATTACCGAGCTCTGAATAAAATCGCAGTCAGAAACCGATAATTGATTCCCCGAATCGACGACCTCCTTGATCAACTCATAGAGGCCAAATACTTCAGTAAGATTGATCTGAAGTCTGGCTACCACCAGGTCCCAATATAATAAACATATGTATGGAAGACCGCCTTCAAGTCAAAGGAAGGCCTTTTTGAATTTTTTTTCATGCCCTTTGGTTTGACAAATGCTCCAGCCACTTTCATGAGGATGTTGGATGATATCCTATGACCATTCACCAATAATTCTGTAGTGGTGTATCTATATGACATTCTCATTTACAACAAGACTTGGGCCAAACACTTGCATCATATTCAACAGGTTCTGCACACCCTGTGGTAGTACAATCTATATGCCAACTTGGAAAAATTATCCTTCGGCATGGACATGGTCCATTACCTGGGCTACATCATTGATCAACATGACGTACATGTGGATCCAACCAAGATTCAATTCATTCGTGACTGGCCATCCCCAACCACACTCACTGAGCTTCAAAGCTTCTTGGGCCTTGCCAATTTCTACCTCAAGTTCATGTTGGGATTATCCCATATTGCATGGGCCCTCAGCCAAATAACCAAAGGTGGTGGTAAGGAAAAATTTGCATAGGGCCGGTCCCAACAACAAACGTTCGATGATTTGAGGAAGTGATTGTGCTCAACCCCAGTACTTTCACTAACAAACCTGCAACAACCCTTTGAGATCGAGACAGATGCTTCAGACTATGCTGTGGGTGTCGTTCTCACTCAACACGACCACCCCGTGGCCTATCATAGTGAGACATTATCAGATGTTGTCCATTAGTACCCTACTTACGACAAAGAAATGTACTCCATTGTGAAATCCTGTCACCAGTGGAGACATTACATTCTTGGGAAGGAGACAGTCATCCAAATTAATCATAATCCATTGTAGTTCATGTAGACACAAGGAAAATTTCAGAATGACCGCCATCAAAAGTGGTCCACATACTTGCAGAAATTCCACCTCAACATCAAGTATAAAACTGGAAGCATGAATCACATCGTTGATTGCCTCAGTAGACCGCAAGTCCTGGCACTCACCATGGTGCTAGACTATTGCGACCATGAGACCTCTGGATGGCCCCAACTCTATGAGATAGACCCAAACTTCACCACCACCTACCCAATGTTGGGTGCAAACGCAGTTGTCGATAATTTCCATCTTCAGTATGGGTTGTTGTGTCGTCTGGGCCATATCTGTGTTCCATCAAGCGAGCTAGCGAAGCTAATCTGGGAAGCCCACTACATTCGGGTGGTATGACACTTCAGTTTCTAAAAGACAATGGCGATGCTACAGAAACATTTCTACTGGCTGAAACTTCGACAGGAGGTCAGCAAGTATATCAAGTCCTACACTACCTGTGTTATTTCCAAACCAACCACTAAGAAACAGGGCTTGTGCACCCCTCTTCCTACTCCTGACAGGACATGGGAATCCATCTCAATGGACTACATGTCAGGCCTCCTATCCACCAAGCGGAGAAATAACTGTGTGTTTGTGGTTGTTGATCGCTTTTCTAAGATGGAAATTATGGTTGCCTGCAGGAAGAACATCACAGCAGAGGCCACTGCCAAGATCTTCTTTGAACAAGTTTGGGTAAATTTTGGAATCCCACAAACCATTGTCTTGGATCAAGAAATTCAATTTCTCAGCACATTATGTTCAAGCCTCTGGTCACTGTTGCACACCAAGATCACCAAATCCATGACCTTCCACCCCCAGACAGATGGCCAAACCGAGGTCATAAATCGAATGATTGTGCATATACTTCGCATGTATAATTAAAATCAGCCTTGCACATGGGATGAGAGCCTTCCCTATGTCCAACATAGCTACAACCGAGCCCTGTATAGCTCAACCGACCATAGCCCCTTTCAGGTGGGGTTGGGATTCCAACCATTGGGTCCCATAGATGTTGCACTTCCCCTTGCGGTCACCTCGACCGACTCATCTCCTGCTCCAACTGAAGTTGGAAAAGCCACCCGGTTCATTGAGTGGATCCAACACATATTCCAATAGGTTCAGGATATCCTACAAAAGTCCAATGACAAGTACAAGCAGCGCCAAGATCAACATCGGGTGCCACATAAGTTTTAGGTGGGCGACAAAGTTTGGTTGCACTTGCAAAAAGAACGCCTTACAGGACCCCATCAGAAGCTTCACCCACTCCATTATGGGTTATACACCATCACCAAGGCCATGGGGGATAATTCTTTTGAGCTCAACATTCCTCATTTCCTTGGCCTGCACCCAGTGTTCAACGTGGATCTCCTTCGCACTTATTTCCCACCATTATTGGACACCTCAGAAGTAACAGAACAACTGACACCAACAGAGCTCAACCCCGACTGCATACAATAGGAATCCAATGATAAAATTGTGGACACACAGATCAAGGTCACTCGACAACAAAGGATCCATCTTTATCGAGTCATCAAAGCAGGGAAACTCCTGCACCAAGGCAAGTGGCTCACTCTGGGCCAAATTCAACAGAAATTTCCTCATTTGATGGGGGAAATCAACGCAATGGATACCATTGTTTCCTAAGGAGGGAGGATTGTTATAGGTGGATATTTTTGGCCACCCACCTTTTCCAATTGGCTCAAAATAGTTTTCTGGCAATTTTGGTAATTTACTATTTTTAGCAGTTTTTCACTTCCGAAGCTGTTTTGAGGCCCTAAATGATGTTTTATGGGAAAATGGGGAGAAATATGGGAGTTCCTTCATTATAGCCCCCAAAATGAATCTCCTTGATGATACCTTTGCAATGGACTATCATACGCCTAAAACGGAGATCGTATGCAAAAGTTACGACCCCGGGAAGTTGATGTACTAACTTACCCAAATGGGGCCCACATGACTTTTGGCAATTCATCTCATAGGGTTAGGTTTTTGGATGTCTAGGGTTCTTGGAATTCTTGTTTATTGTAAAAAATCCTTCAAATCCTCATTGTGATCATCTTCTTGCAAATGAGTGCAACCATCACATCTCTTCTCAGAGATAAGCTGCCACCATTCTAGCAAGCTTGTTTCCGTTGCATTTTACAGTTTCATCTTATTTCCTTATTGAATAGAAAACCAGTTTTATTGTATCTCTATTATTTTTTGTTAAGAACCTGTTAATAATCTGTATTCATTTCGTTCTGCTCATAAAATATGGATCCTATATCCTTTCCTGGATACATACATGGAATATAATCATAAACTTATGCCTATGTAACTGACAATTAATATCTGCGTGGAAACACTACTTCTCAATTGATCAATCTTTCACATTGTAATTTTGTTATCCGACTGATCTAAACATGTCTCTACATATACTTCAAACTTATCAAAGGATGGTTCTCTAATCTATAGTAGCTACTGCACTGACTCCCCCTATTCAATATTCATATTTACTGGGAGTCTCCAAGTCGAATGGATTAAACAATACCCACTCTGATGCATAATAATCTTCATCTTCATCTATAGACTCATTATTTTTTTTAACTATGACTTCTTTCTTTCTGCATGTGGATTGATCTTGCACTACAAGTCCTGAAAGTACCATCTCTTGGGCATGTTCTTTATTCACCTGCTCTTCTTTTCTTTCTCACACTACTGCCAATTATGTGATCTCTGGGACATGTTCTTTATTCACATTTCCTTCTTGTTTTCCATTTCTTCTCCAAACTTTCCTGTATCTGACATATTCCTTTTCTCCTGTATATTTTTCTTGATCTTGTACTATTTCCAATCCTGAGAGTATGACTTCTGGGTGTCCTTCGTTCATTTTCTCTTCATTTTCCTGTTCTAGTTTGCTTTTCCATTCTTTCTTATATTTTATATCAGTGTTCTCTTTCATATAAGTATCCATCATGCTTCTACAATCATGAGCTATGTATCCATAGTTATGGAATTTGTAACATTCAATGTTATGTGGGGCCACATAAGCATTTCTTGCTTGCACATTTCTTTCATAAGCCCTACAATATGCAACTTTATGTCTAAAGTTAGTACAATAAAAACAATTATCATAAAATAAATTTACGTACATGGGAGTGAATGATCTTCTTTGTGATGTAGTCCTTCTGAATGATTTCCTTGGTTGATCATGATCATGATTGAAGCTTCTTTGTGGCTAGAATGTGGTGGGTCTTCTTGAAGATGTGTCTCTATCATTTTTATTTGATTCTAGATGACCATGATTCCTTCCTTTGAGTACTTCTACATAACTCTTACTCTTTTCTTCATTCTTATTTTCTAGCAACCTGGAGTGATTCTCTTCAACATTCTCTATTGATGATGTGAATACTTCTATTTCTTCAACGTTCTTACTGAGTTAGACAATTTTAACTCTTAATGTAACAACTTCTTCTTCAATCTTCTCAAACTCCTCTTCTTTCTTCATCATCCGAATCTTCATGACTTCTTCTGTTCTATTTGCTTCTTCAAGTTGGATTTTCAAGGAAATGATTTCCTTTTCAAGTCTTCTCTCTTCTTACCAAATTTTGCTTCAAGCTTATTTAGGTGCTCAATTATTTCCTTAAGATGATCTGTCAAAATATTCTGTCTCTTATCTGCTTCCTTTCTTCCATCTTCCAAACCCTACTTCTCTTCCATTGCTTCCTTTCTTAGTGTTGCTATTTCAGCGTCCAAACACTGATTTTCTTCCATATGAATATTTTTTATGTTTATTCAATCCTTTTGCCTTCTTCTAGCTGAGCTTTTAGATTCACGACGACTTGATGGGATTCTTCAGAACTTTCTTGAGAATGATTCTTGACTAATTGTTCCTTAATATATTTTCTTTTCTTCCTTTCTTTTGTCAATTCGTCTAAGGAATTGATTAATTTTTCTTCAAGGTCTATGATGCCTTCTTCACAATATTCTTCTTCTGAATCTATCTGACATGATGAGAATATTTCTTCTTGTTCTGCACTTTCACCTTCTTTATCATTCTCTGGATTTTTGATGGGAGATTCCTCAAAGTATAGATTATGTAGCTTATCCCAAATTTCTTTGGTTGATGAACATTTTCCCACTTTCTCTTACTAGATCAAGTAATCCTTCCCAGATGAAATCCATTTCTATTTTGTTTTTGTTTTTTTTAATTCCTTCTTGGCTGCAGTCTTTGGTTTCTTTGTAGCGGTGTATCCTATAAAAATGGATTTCCAAACATCATATCCATGTGTCTGTAAAAATACTCTCATTCTTGTGCTCCATATCTTGTAGTCCAGACCATTCTAACCATTGAATATTGGTGCTCCATTCTTAGTGTACTCCATGATCTTCCTTCTATTGATTAAATTTTTTTCTTTAAGGACCCGCTATGATTCCAATTGTTGGAATACCGAGAGGGGGGGTGAATCATTATGAACACTTTTACCACTTGTAACCATAATATATAAACTTCAACTTAATACAAAATATATCATCAATATATCATGAATGTATCATTAGCATATAAACATAAGAAGCATCACATCAAGTACACAGTACACCAGAATTTACATGGAAACCCAGATGGGAGAAAACCACAAAATGTTTTCTTAGATATCAAATAATACATTCATTAGAAGCACCAAATTCCCAATTCTCCAGCCGCAACTGGAAAGAGGCTATGACCCCTTATTTACAGGCTCCAACCTAAAGGAATATACAACTACCTGAATTCTCTGGCTCCAACCAGAAGGAGGCTACAACCCCCTGATTCTGAGGCTCCAACCAAAAGGAAGCTCCAACTCCCTGATTCTTTGGCTTCAACCAGAAGGAGGATACAACTCTCTTTCCTTTCCCCATCCTGCTACCCTGAAATATAAGTTTAGACCAAATTGTCACTACCACATCACTGCCACTTCCACTGCCAATGTCACATCAACTTGTCAACCTATCACTGTCACTATCAACCTGTCACTATATCCAACATGTCACTGTCACCGATACTCAACTAGATCCTCTCACATTGATCATATACCAAGGACACCTCTCAACTAGATGACCAACATCTACCAAGAATGTACCAATATCACCAACATACCATCACATGATATGTGTCTCAACCATGTACCAAAGCATGTACCAAACCATCAACCTATACCACACCAAACATCAACCGTGTACCACAACCTGTACCAAAAAAAGTGCATCAACCATGCACCAACACTTGTACTAACCCGTGCATCAACGATGCACCACAACTGCACCAAACCATGCATCAACCATCAACTTGTACTAACCCGTGCATCAACCATCAACCTATACTAACCCGTGCATCAACCATCAACTATGTATATCAATACCATACCAAGTACCAATCATGTACCATAACATGTATCAATCTTGTACATCAACACCTGTATGATACCATGTACCAACAATTTATCTCAACCATATACCATATCACTCAATCATGACATACACCAAGTACCATAGGATATATCAAGAAAGTACCATCAATGGTGTACCTCAACCAAGTACCAACATCACCAAGAGATGTATCTCATACATGTGTT
>JZKD02S1609023.1:101210-115451 GCA_000966675.3 Picea glauca
CATGTCCCTGACGAGGTCAGGGTACAAAGAGTTGGGTCTCGAGATAGTTTCCCTTGAGGAAAAACACTCTCATCATCCCAAGTGACCTCCCATGGAGAAAGAAAAGAGAGACACAAGAGTAGAATATCCCATCAAGATGTTGCTCAAGGAAGCCCTCGTGCAACAGAGGAATGAGATGTTGGATAATTTCTCCCAAATCCTTCAAATATTTCCGACGATAACATGTGCATCTTCGTCAAATACTCGCTTTGGAGACACTACTCCATTCAAGGTACAAGTTAATTTTGATATTCCCATATTTGAAGGTCAGATCAATGCGAATGCTTTGGAAAAATGGTTAAATTTTCTAGAAGGTTATTTCTTCGTTCACAATTTTTTCGACAAAGAAAAGATCACCTTTGCGCTCCTCAAGGTTCTCCCCCATGTCAAACATTGGTGGGAAACTTACTGGGAGCAAAGTTCCACAGAGGAGCCTGGAATATTTTGGACCGAGCCCACTTGGGATTTTTTTATAGATGCAGTTAAGGAGCAATATTACCCTATGGTAAATTACGATGACCAACACATGAGATGGACCATGCTGCATCAAAAGTGGGACCAAACAATGTCAGAGATCACAAATACCTTCCATACCTTGCACACCAAGCTGGATATAAAAGACTCTGAATGACATCTGGTTCTAAAATATATTGGGGCTCTACACAGGTACATCAAAACCAAAATGGAGTTTATGGACATATCATCATTGGGAGACACTTATAGATATGCTGTCAAAATAGAGCAGAAATTTAAGCAGTAGAACAAGCAGGGATTTGGGTATGCAAATCCACAACAACCAATGTATGGTAAAGGAATCCCTAACTCATAGAGCAGTCAACCTCAAGAAAACCAGTCCAAGCCATAGGAAAAGAAGGGTAACAGGAAGATGAAGAAGGACACTGGGAAGTTGTGTGACTTGCACAAAATACATTTTCACAACACCGATGAATTTCGCTCGAAACCATCATTGGTGGCCAATCTCAAAGAAATAGAGTCCAGCCCCAACTTAGACTTTGATTCAGACACTAATAAATGCGACATATAATTGATGCAGAACCCACTACTACTATCGCGACCGCAACAATCCAACCAGAAGAACCAGAGGATCCTGAAGATGGGGGAGCGCACTTTCCATTCACAGATGTGGGTGAAGGGGACACCGATGCATTTCATTGTTGATAACGGAAGCCAAAAGAACCTCATCTCAGCAGAGGTCATCAAGTAGTTGGATTTGTCGTCAACAACACAACCCCATCCATACAACATTGGTTGGCTTTGCCAGGGATGATATCTTCATGTCAGCCAACAATGTCGCCTATCGTATGGCATAAATCCCTTCAAGGATGAGGTATTGTGTGATGTTTCCCCATTGGAAGTCTGTGATGTTCTGGTAGGCCAACCATATATGTGGAGGCGTCATGTTGTTTATGAGTCTTGACCCCATAACATCATTGTTACTTTGGGGGGTCGACCCTACAATATACCAAAGGTAGTTCTGATTATTGTACCGAGAAAATAGTGTAGCAAAGTAATCTCTCATATCGAAAAATTTAGCCTCTTCACAACCTGGTCAGAAGAAAAGGACACTGCAACCATTGCAGCCTTGACCCAAGACTCTTATATCCAACAGGAGCAGATCAACAAGATTGTAGAAGAGCACCAAGATATTCCTACTAAACCTACGGGGGTGCCTTTACACTACCCAGTCAAACCAAGTTATGATAAATCCCTTCATGTTCTTCATGCTACATCTTCATTGACAAAGTCCTCCCACACTCATCATCCATATTGGTTCATAACATCCTTCAACAAGCTAAGTAGGGCAACTTATTCAACACGGAAAGTAACTCATCAAGGTTTAGATTTAACAAAAGCTTCCCCGACGACTTGACGCAATGGATACCATTACTTCCTAAGGGGGGAGGATTTATCTAGGAGGAAATCGGTGACCACCCACCTGTTCCACTGGCTCAAAATAGGGGTTTCCACCTTGGCAGTTTTTCTACAAATTTTCGATTCCCAAATTTCCGGGGCCGTTTTGAGGCCTTAAACAACATTTTCAGGGCTCACCACATTCATAGTGTAGGCTTTAGCTAGAGTGTGACGATAAAATGTGTAGTCCTTAGATATAACTTTCAAATGAGCTATCATTTTCAAATGAGATATCGTGTGCCCCAAATGGAGATCGTATGAAAAAGTTATGCCCTTAGGAAGTTGACGTACCAACTTACCCCATCGGGACCCACATGAATTTTGGCGTTTCATCTTTCAGGGTTAGGGTTTTGGATTTTCTTCATGTTAAAAAGGACTCTAGAGCCTCATTGTAACCATCATCATCTTCTTGTGAATGAGTGTAGCCATCACATCTCTTCTTGCGAATGAGTGTAGCCATCACATCTCTTCTTGCGAATGAGTGTAGCCATCACATCTCTTCTTAATTCAACCCTTAGGGCTAGTGGAATTTAAGCAACTTTGCACATGAACAATTTTTKCTCACTTTTGTTTTCTCTATATRCAAAGTGGATTGATATGGTTGGCCTTCCCTAGAGTTCACATCAATATTTTGTCAAAAAAWTTCATTTTTTTTAATCTCTGTAACTTACTGCAATTTTAGTGATAATGATAATTATATGCAAAATCGATGTTGATATTTGTAAATCACTCTTGGAAAATTATCCAAGTTTCTTCATTAGGTTCTTGGTTTGATGGTTAAGCAAGGATAGTTATAATCTGCCTACCAAGGTTCAAATTCCCAGAGGCATTTTTTTCCCCTTGTGGTCCATCTCACCTGTGTAAGTGGGCTAATTCAATTGATTGGGCTAGGTGAAAGTCCTAGACAACTTTGATGGAATAGATACCCCACCATCCGTGACAGATTATCCCCATCCACGACATTGTAGCTGGAGGGTTCTTCCTTGAGTGTTGTAAGCCCACTACACTTAATCATAATACTCCGAGGTTGGGGAAGGGCATGTTTTTTGCATCATGTCAAAAGGAAACATTTGTAAGCAAACATAAAAAAGTTATAGGTTTCCACTACATGTCTCTAAGAGGGAATCTAAATTCTCTTGTTTCCAAAGGTGCTATAGAAAGAAAAGAAAAGACACCCTTTGTCTCTATGTTTTCATACTGAATTTCAAAACCACAATCATGATTTTGTCTTAAGACTTATACCCTACCATTTTCGAATTTCTTTTCCAATTGATAGTCATTTTTGCTTTAGTAATAGTCACAAGAGTTTTATGTTCATTGAGAAGGAAACTTATATGAAAATGGCCTTAACCAACAACACATAATATCATTCCATAAGTTCATATAACAAGAGAATAGACAACCAAAACGTAACATGTAAAGAAAAATTCGGCTTCCGAATTTATTTATTTATTTATAGTTGGTGGGACTAGAGGCTTCCACATACCTTTGAAGCTCACATCTATTAGGTACCCTTTTTCTCTCCGCGTCTTTTGAATCTACACCAAATTTTAGATAAGGAAAGATCTTGATGCCTCGAGGAATGTTCCAAATCAACCTATTTTGAATTAATAATTGAATTCTATAAAGAGAGCGAGAATGGTAAAATCTCATTAATTCACCTTTTTGTGCATTGTAGAGAGGGAAGGATCTACTTGTATGTGCATTCTTGTAACACCCCAGTTTTAATCCCTATGAACTATAATGTATTATGTAAATGTGACATTAGGTTGGTGAGCTAGTAAATTTGAAAAGGGCCGACATGCCTAGGAAATGTAATACATCTACATATATTAATAATATACATTGTCGGATGCATGACATACAAGGACAAGAGATAGGGGGCTATGATTCCATGAAAGAGGGGGATTAAGGGGCTAAGTATTTTTATTACATTTTATTTATCCATATTGGTTTTAATTGGSAAAAGTGGTTACATGAGMTTCTTGGGAGGAAGGCCATGTGGTTCTTGTTTTCATGTAATTATATAAACATCCCTTACAGGTTGTTTTGGGGGTTCACTTGTTCTTCTCCATTCACTATTACACCCTTCTCACTYGTTCATTTTTGGTACCTCATTCTTGTTAATTTGTGTTCTCTTGGTCTCAGCATGGAAATGAATGGATGGAAGAGGATAKCCATTGCTATATGGTTGTAATAAATTACTGATCATTCTAGGAGGGAATGGATGCCTGAGTGTATGAGATTGATGGCAGTTCAAAAAGAATTGTCCACAACTGAGAATCCTTGGATTTTCCAGCAGGGATATTTCCTAACCAGTAGCATTCAATCCCTGGAGAGAAATGGAATAACATGAGGGACTGCATGGTAGAGAAATGTGTTCATTTCTTTGGGTTGTGTAGGATGAAGGGGAAAGAGATTTGAAAATTAGAATTTCTCGTGTGGTTGGGAAAACTGAGAGCTAGTTAGCCAATTGTTGTGTGTTTTAGATTTTTCCTTGGCTCGCGGGTGACTTGCTGTTGAGAGTAAATGAACAACAATGTCTATGGTTGGGAGGAACGTCCTTGGTCTGTAGCCAGTTGGTGAATGTTTACTTGCAAATATAAGTGAGCTATGTGTTTTATGTATAATGTATATTCCACTATGCATTTAATTATCTATGAGATGTATTTATGTGTGCATAGTTGCTCGTTATTTGTTGTGCATGACACACTGCTTATTTATTTTATGCGGTAGAATGGATATTGATTAATGCATGTGAGTCTTTCATGATTAATTTTGAATTAATTATTATCAGGAGATTTTGAGGTAGCGTAGCCAACCTGTGGGTGACTGGGTATGTTACAGATTGGTATCAGAGCTTCTGGTTCAACACTAGACTGGTATGGGATAATAATACATGTGTAGATAATGATGGGTTCATTCCAGTTAATAGTTAAATTCCATTGGGTGTTAAGAATGAGTGTAAGTAATTGAATTGTAGTTGTAAACAATTTTGATATCACTTGTTGCCATTGTACATAAATTACTGACAATTTGTTTGGATTCATGTAAATTGAGAAAATTGTAGCAAGAATGGTCTTGTATATGGCATAAATATAAGCCCGTAAAGAAGAGAAATGGATGTTTCTATAAGAGACAAACATTATGAGCATAAGCTCATGTCGGAAATTTTATTTTCCTATATAAAAAAGAGTTGGAAATTAATAATTAAAAATTGTTATGATATGATAACAATTGGTTTGGTTGATTGAAGGATGAGAAAATGCATGAATAATGGTATTGGGTATGACATTGTTGTGAGCCATAAAAACCATTGATGCCTGCAACTACAAGAGCCAAACAAATTATGAGTAGAAAGCTCATGCTTGGAAAATTTTATTTTCTTGTATAAAACAGATTTGACATTTATGATTGAGAATTGTTATAATGATATCTCATGATCACTGTATGTGTATAATATAGATGAGATGTTGGCTATGGAATTTGGAAGCGCGAGAAAACCATAACTAGAAGGAAATCGATCTCAATGATGAAGGCATGGAATGAAAAATAGTCTAGTGTACTTGTTGGAGCCGGAGTTCTTGAAGCTGCAACTCTAAAACTTCCTGGATGAGTGCACTAGAGCTCTAGAGAGAAGTGGAACATCATGAGGGACTACATGGCAGAGAAAGGGGTTCATTGCTTTGGTTTGTGCGGGCTGATAGGGAAGGAGAGCTTGCTGGTTGGAACTGCTTCCAGAAATATAAATTATGGAGATCATTATACATGTTTTCGGTCAGAATTCATATGCATCCAAGTTTTATTTTAGGCCAGAGTGCCTATGTATATAAGAAATTGGTTAGATTACTTGTGTGGATTAAAGGCCAGAGATACTAGCTTTGTAATATTAAGAACACTGGAATGGTGTTGTGTACTGAGGACAGTGAAAAAATAATGGGAGGGGGATGTAACACCCCAATTTTATACCCTATGAACTATAATGTATTATGTAAATGTGACATTAGGTTGTTGAGATGATAAAGTTGAAAAGGGGTCAGAGTGCCTAGGAAATGTAATACATCTACATATATTAATAAAATACATCACCGACTGCATGATGGGCAAGGACAAGAGATAGGGGGCTATGATTCCACGAGAGAGGGGCATTAAGGGGATAAGTATTTTTATTATATTTTATTTATCCATATTGGTTTTAATTGGGAAAAGTGGTTACATGAACTTCTTGGGAGGAAGGCCATGTGGTTCTTGTTTTCATGTAATTATATAAACATCCATTGTGGGTTGTTTTGGGGGTTCACTTGTTCTTCTCCATTCACTATTACACCCTTCTCACTCTTTCATTTTTGGTGCCTCATTCTTTCTAATTCGTGTGCTCTTGGTCTGAGCATGGAAACAAATGGATGGATGAGGAGAGTCATTGCTAGATGGTTGTACTACATTATTGATCATTCCATGAGGGAATGGATGCATGCGTGTATGAGATTGATGGAAATTCGGAAAGAACTGTCCACAGTTGAGAATCCTTGGAGTTTCCAGTAGGGATATTTCTTGACCAGTAGCACTAGAGCCCTGGAGAGAAATGGAATAGCCCGAGGGACTACATGGTAGAGAAAGGTGTTCATTTCTTTGGGTTGTGCAGGCTAAAGGGGAAAGAGAGCTAGAAATTAGGATTTTTTGTGTGGTCAGGAATCCTGAGAGCTAGTTATCCAATTGTTGTGTGGTTTAGATTTGACCTAGGACCAATCCTTGTGGATCCATAGCCTTGGCTCAAGGGTGACCTGTTGTTGAGAGTAAATGAATAACAATTTCTATGTTTGGGAAGAACATCCTTGGTCTGCAACCAATTGGTGAATGTTTACTTGCAAAGATAAATGGTCTTTGTGTTTTATGTATAATGTATATTCCGCTGTGTATTTAATTATCTATGAGATGTATTTATGTGTGCATGCTTGTTGGTTATTTGTTGTGCATGGCACACAACTTATTAATTTTATTTTTTAGAATGGATCTTGATTAATGCATGTGAGCCTTTCATGCTTAATTTCAAATTGATTATTATCAGAATTCAAAATTGGTGTTGAAGTGAGCTTTTGAGGTAGCATGGCCAGCCTATGGGTGGCTGTGTATGTCACAATTCTAGAGTCATAACTCTTTCAAAACCATGGGCATTATGTACATCGTGATAATCCCAAGGAACAAAAATAAAATACATGACAAACTTGCTTTCCATCTAATGAAATAGAAATTGATGACTCATTGGTCCTCTTCTGGTAACAAATGCCTAATATGAGCACATGTCAAAGAAATTGTCTATTTTCCTTCTAGTAGGAAATGCATGACCCAAACATATTAATCAAAGACTGAGGTCTTAAGAAAGAATTCTCATTTTCCAATTTTTGTTATGTTTTTACAAGCGAAAGGTGGGGACTAGAATGACACTGGAAATGCATACATCCTTGATAGAAGCCTTCATTATATGTATGTATCCAATCCACTTTTATTTATCTACAAAAGTTGTTTAAACACTTGTTTTCCAACAACAACAAGTGAATACGAGATCACCATATCCAACCTAGCATGAATTCCCTTCAACTTTTCTTCAATGGGATTAGAGAAAACATGGCACACTAAAATACTGCGATGGTGACAAGAAGGATCATCCCATAAATTCCCGTGAAAAGGGCCCTCCTTGAATTCACTCGATCTAGCCAAAGGCAATGGTTTTCCAAATGTTGGTTGATAAACTACACAGTTTCAAGATGACCTTGTAGTATATACACTAGAAATATTTGTAAATTCCCACAACCAAGCTAACACCTAAACATTCTTTATAATGCATATATGATTATTCCCTATTTAATGTTGGGCACTTCATCATCATTTTCAAAACAAAAAATTACAACTATGCATCTATTGGCAGAAACTACCAACAATTTGTCACAAGTTCAATATATCTAGTAGTTTGTCACAAGTTCAAGATACATTGCTTTATTATATGCACACTAGGTAAATGGATTAAAATTGATAGGAAATTGAACCTATCTATGACAAAGCAAGGTGTCAAATTACCCGGGCAATAATACTTTCCATGGTTCATTACTCTATCACTTATAAAAATTACAGAATCACAACCATCATGCAGACTTATGGT
Organism: Picea glauca; assembly: GCA_000966675.3. NCBI lineage: Eukaryota > Viridiplantae > Streptophyta > Pinopsida > Pinales > Pinaceae > Picea > Picea glauca. The sequence goes on from JZKD02S1609023.1 coordinate 109,336, forward strand.
GGATAATATACATGTCTAAACATCACTTGAAATCATAGGGTCATTAATAAGCAAGGCAAGGAGGGCCAACCCACCTCAATTAAATTTTCTTGAGATAATAATCATTTCAATTACATTTATATAATTCATTTTGACTTAGATTGAAAGGTCTTAACCATCTCTCCTTTCCATGTATTTAATTCCAAATCTAACCTCCTTGCGCTTATATAAATATGATAGTATTTAATGAAAACACAATTATGATCTATCTTTTGGTGCTCCTGATGACGAGTGAAGTGATAACCTGAAACATGTAAAGCATAACAATTTCTTACAAATTTTAATCCAAAAACAAAGTGACAATATGTATTATGTACAATTATGAAATCTTGCACACTAAAAACCAATTCACAAATTTGGAACAAAATTAATGTTGCCTAGGAATGGGAAAAACTTAAAGGAGTTGTTTTGAGAAATATTTCGTACAAAATCATGAACAACAAACATCTAGGACATTTGGAAATCATTCTAACCTGAATTGGTATTTAACTAAAAATTTAGCACTTATAGCTTATGACGTTTATTAAATTTGCATTATGACCACTAATTCAAAAATATAAACCAAAGAAACCCAAGATACTCTGAAAATCATATCTAGCTACCATTACCATAAGTAAAAAAGTAGTAAAAGAGAAGAGAACAACTACAATAAAAGTGCAAGTAGTTTTCCATACCTACTCTTTGAAGTAGGCAACAACTCATTCTGCACACACTTCAAGGCTCTCACCATTTGGAGGAGGGATACCATAATTACAATGCCATTGATGGACCTTTTCCTTCCAAATATATAATCTATCTCTTGTGTTATTGATTCCTTGCAATTCACCATACCTACATTTCATTTCGTCCCTATCGTGTTCAATTTGAAATCGCTTGGAGAGGTGCATTGGTAGCTAGTGTTGTTTCTCCTGTGCTTAGGACTATTGGGCTATTCGAGGTTTTTGGTGCCAGGTCTCCTTTTGGCCTCTTTCCATGGCCACTAGTGTGAACATGTTTGCAAAGAGGACTGATTTTATCCCTAGTTTGGACTTGGGGCATTCTGTGGAAAAAAAAAGTCTACCAGTTTTATAGAGAAAGGTTTAGTCGGTAAGTTTTTAGGGCTCTGGCCCAACCCTAAGATTTTTCTAAAATGGGTTCCAAGAATTAGAATGTGAAAGTCCCTTCTACTTTTTATTGCGGTAAGGATTTTTTTGTTTTCATTTTTGAAACTATTGAAGATCGAGATTTGATATTCAAATATCGACCATACTTCATGGGTTCCATGGAATTGTTTCTTTCCCAATGAACCCTCACATTTAACCCAAATATGGAGATCTCTACATCATTTGTATGGATCATAATTCCACACCTCCCCTCCTTTTTTGGGGCAAAGATTGTTTCAAAGCCATTGGAAATAATCTAGGCCATTAAATTACTCATCCTGTGCCTAAGGGAAATATTTTCACATGCACCAAAATATGTCTAGACATTGACATTGCAAAGGGACTGCCATATGTGATTCAACTCAACCTGGAGGATTGGAGCCATCTCCGTGACCTGGATTATGAACAGTTCCTTTTTCCATGATTATGGGCACTTTGTCAAAAGTTTCCCCAAAGCACAAAAAAATTAGCCATCACTCAATATTGACAATCAAGGTTTCAAACAGGTTTCTAGAAAACATAAGAAACAACATCCTAGAGGGTCTCATCATGATCATAGGCCTCAAGGTCAACCATATTCCTCCAAAAATAGATATGAAGCTTTGGAACCCCAAGAGGAAGAAAAAGAGGACTCAGATGATGATGATGATACTAAACAAAACTACCCAGAGACAAAAGTAGAGCCATCTACAAAAAAACAAGAGAATCTTGAAAATTCAAGCTCCAATAACATGATTGAAGTTCTGGAATCTCAGGGAGAGGAATTAGAAGAACTGGTTGAGGATGAGTCTCAACAAATCAACTTAGAGTGCAATCCCAAGCCCATTCAAAAGAAGTTGGTAAATTCGGTTTCAAATATGGGAAACACGCCCATATCTAGGGTTCATGCATCTACATCAATGAATAATTTAAATTCAGCACCAAAATCCAGGGCATCTTCCATCATGGATGGGACTCCATTCAAGATCTTGCAAACTCCCCAGCCTCCTATTAGGGAAGAGGTTAGTGATGGTAAGGAGGGTGAGGAAATTTCTAATTCTCCTTCCTTTGCAGATGTCCTAAAAAAATATTTGTGCCATTCCCCTCCTTTAACTAGAGGTAGGAAGTCACATAAAGACCATAGTGAAAGAAGAAGAATCAAGTAACTTTCCATGACTAATTTTCTGCTTTGCTAGGGAAACTTTCCGCATTGTAGTTTATTATGTGTTGTTTATGTATTATCCTTTGTAATTGGTTTGTAAGAATATATTCTTGCAAACAGGAAGTAGTAAATTCTTGGAATCCTTCGTTGGGAAGCACTATATTTTTGGTAGGTGTTACCTTTGAAATATGCTCTATTTTGAGAAAAGCCAAAACTTCAAGGATTGGTTGCTAGCTTCGACCCAACACTTCTTTTTTTATATATAATACAATTTCAATTTCTCAAGAAAAAAAAAATCTAAGCTCAAAGCATCGGTAATAATTCAAAAATAAACCTAATCAACAATCTATGATAAATGAAAAATAAGAAAAAAAAAAAAGTTTGAGGCGAAGGTCCAAAGTTATTTTACATGCACTCATTGAGTTGTCAAGTTGTTATTACTGGAATAGACTCTTTCTTAGCATCTGAACTGTATATTGTATTCCATGCCTATGTATTTGTAACATAAAAACATAAGATAATAACCATATTTCTATAATTAACTCATATATTTTGCCATCATATATCAAAAAGACATTCCAAGAAAAGAAGGACAAATCCGAATCTCAAACACTATCAATGCATGATCGTTCTCGACAAGCTACCACCATTAGATAATTCATAAGAAGCATGCTCATACAATATAAAATACAAAATTAAACAAAGATAACCAATTCATGATGAGAGTGAATTTGATTCAAAATGAGTTATCGAGTAAGGAAATTCATTGTTTGGAAAAGTTACCAACTTTCATTTGCCAATGGAGAACTCATCCATGGACTGAATTAATTATTATTATTATTTTTTTTTAAACTTGGTCTTAATGAAATCAAGCCGACATGGACATGATGTATTCACCGTTTTTTTTTGTTTTTGTTTTGAAAGGAAAACAATTAGATATCTTACCAATATCACAATCCTGAAACTACTCTTCGTTAGATAGAGTATTCAATTCCAAAAATGGAAGGTAACATTATTTTCTAAATCAATATACCTAATTTCATCAACATGCTGACTCATTGCTAGTCAACATTTCACCATAAACTAACCCCAATAATTCTCTAAATTCTAAGATGAAATGGATAGAAAGTTCGAGGACAGATTGCCTCAACTCTACCCCTCAATTTCTCTTTCTCAAAATGAGAAAACAAATTCAAAGGGTAAATTCTAGAATTATAAATCTACAAATGAAGTCAACAACAATTGGAACCAATTTGGCTCACCCCAACTTGATTTCCCAAGAAACACTTTTATTCTCAGGTGCATTAAGTGACACACATACATCAATTTTTAAATGCAATCATATTTATATGTATAATTCCTTATCAAGTAGTACAATAAATGCTAGGGAAACAATATTAGAAAGTGTATATAAAGAAATCAACAATCCCCAAATACAAAGAAAAAAACAAGACTTCTTCACATACTCCTTGATGGCACATAAATGGATGCATGTTTTTGGGGCTTGTTTTTGCTTGAGATGGTTGATGTTCTAGAGCAAAAAATGGAGAACAATAGGTCAAACTAAATATTCTGATCAAGCTAATGTTGTCTTGATGATAATATTAACCATATATATAGTATTAACAACACCCAATTTAAAGGCTCAGATACACATAAGGTTAAGTTTAGTACCAAAAGAAATATGAAGCACTTACAAATGTATTCAACCACAAAGTGCTTCATAGAAAAGTAATAATTATTTGATGAGAAAGACTATTGTTGCTCTTGCCTGCTATCCCTAGTTTCAGGCTGTCTTTTTTTTCAGAGTGAGGTTGAGGATGGGGTCACTAGTCTTCCAATAAGGTCATGTGTATGGCTAACTAAGCTTTGAGATTTTACCATATACATCATTGATGGGGTTGTAATATGTATAATTTCCATTATCAAACCACGTCTATCTTAATTGTATTGCTTTCTATGTTTAATGGTATTGCTTTCTATGTTTAATGGTGATGTAGTAAACCCTAATCATGTATTCAACCAACTACAGAACCATGTTTTTTCCCGTAGAGTGCACACTACCAGTGTACTAGTGTTAACATAAATTAACATTTAACGAATGCCATGAGGAATTGACAACCACAAGAAAAGGAAACAATAAACAACACAATTTAAATAGGGATTGAATATTATTTATTAACAAGACGTAATTTATCTTCTACAGTCTCATTACATCACTCGACAATCTGGCACAATTATCATTCTTTATTCAATGGTTGGGTGTGTTATCTATCCCACGCTGTGAACCAAAATTGGTGTTCACTTCCTCTGCATTGTCTGCAATCATACCCTTCTATGTCCCCTATTTTCTCCATTCCCCTCTTTGAACCCCCTCATTTTCTTTTCCTCTTATTTCTTGGAAGCTGGACAGTTCTGACCATTCCACTTTTCAACCATTTTCAATCCATTTGACTTCCTCTTGTAAATGGTCCACCAATTTCCACTAAGTCTGCCCAAGACACATAGAGTTATGGCCCACCAAATTCCACAAAGTTTTCCCAAGACACATGGATTTATGGCACGACATAACCCGTAACACCGTAATGGAAGTTGCAACACTTGTATCACAACATAAGTGTTGGCATGTTTTACATGCGGCGTATTCTTGTCATTGATGGAAAGTACAACAATGACGATGGCTTAAGTATAGGAAGAATGTGCTAGGCGGGCACCAGAAGTATTTTAGGAAGATGCAACAGAGCAAGCTCGATAAGATCAGAAGAGATAGTGCAGAGTATGCGTGTTTGTCATTGATGGCAAAGATCATGACCAACAACGCAGGGATAATGGCATGGCAATGGCAAGTTCAACAAGTGATCGCTGAATCCTATTCAAAAGCGTAAACTCCAGGAGTCAAAGAAGCAACTCACGACAGAAAATCGCGAAATGCGAAACCACGACTTAATCTCCATTTCGGAGTTTTGTATACCAGGAGTTGGAGGTGTCAAGGAAACTCACGAAATGAATGATGAAATCGCGAAATGCGAAGCCACGAAGTTTCGGAGTTTCAGATACTGGGAGTTGGAGGAGTCAAGAGTCGAGACTCTTCATCACAGGAGTCCCGAAGTTGCGAAATGAAAAACGCCAAAATCCCGAAATAGGCACATCAACAAAGACTCCATTTCAGAGTTTCACAGACTGGGAAATCAAAGATCAAAGGAACTTTAACCTTTGAAGTAGCGAACCCCGAAATCCCGAAACAGGCACATCAACAAAGACTCCATTTCAGAGTTTCGTAGATTGGGAAATCAAAGATCAAAGGAACTTTAACCTTTGAAGTAGTGAACCCCGAAATCCCGAAATAGGCACATCAACAAACCACGTTAGCTAAGGACAGATGGCACAATCAGACAATGACAAGTGTCAAGCTGATTCAACATTTCAGGCACATGTAAGTCACGAATCAGAGTGACACGTGGCAGCTATTCGGCACATGTCAATTCACGTGTGACATCAGCAGGTTTACGTCACATCGAAACTTTCTATTTCTGGGTTTTACATAGCAAGAAGAAACTCCACCATCATGAAGTCTCGAACTCTGAAATGCCGAAAGGGACTATTGTGAGTCTTGAAAACCCGAAAGGCAAAACTCTGAAATCCCATCAACCATCCATCTCAGTGGGTTATGTGAATCGTTCGATCACTTCGGAGATTTTGTGATCATGAATTTTATAATGTTGGAGTCACGATGACTCGAAGGGAAAAACGTCGAAATCCCATCAGCCGTTCGATTAAGAAAAGAAGGGATCAGA
>JZKD02S1609023.1:142361-156928 GCA_000966675.3 Picea glauca
GGATGCCTCTCTTTCAAGGGGTTGATTCAGAATATCCAGAAGAACATTTGTTCATTTGTGACACAATATGTACCATGAAGAACGTCCAGGATGATGATGTAAAGATTGTGCAGTTGGAGATGACCTTCAAGAATAACACATTATTATGGTATGTGAAATATCATAACACTACACCTGTGGTTCAAACTAAAAAATTGGAAAAGGAAAGGCAAGATTTATTGAATGAGTTTCAGAAACCTAAATCTGAGGTGCAGTACATTACAAAGTTTAAGGAGATCAAGCATATAGTAAATGAATCAGTGTGGGAATACGATCAAATATTTAAGATATTAAAGGATTGGTTGACATTCTAAATTCTAGATGAACAACACAGAGAGTGGTTTATTGCAGGATTGTTTCCACATATACACTACCCTTTGATGCAATAGAAGATTGTGTCACAGTCATAAGCCTCATAAATTACAATTAAGTTAGAAGCATCCCCGTCAGGAGAAAATGTCTCAAGTGCAGTCACATCTAGCAGTGCTGACTATTCAGTTGTAGGATATTAGGAAAGGAAAAGAAAAGTGCAAGGAGGTCTGGTGCACCACATGTCGAATAGAAGGACACCATAAGAATAATTTTCCATATTTTCAACAATATTTGAATATAAGAGCACCGAATCCATTGAGTTTATGGTGTGATATTTGTAAGATGGTGGGTCACCATCCTCATAATTTCTCATTGATGTAGAAGTACTAGAGTACTGCAAGAAATCTATTTTGCAACTTTTACAAGTTTATTGGACATGAAGAGAAGGATTTTCATGCATTTGATTTGATGAGAGAGCACATTGCAGACACATATAGAGTCCAGGTAGAAGAACCCAAAGGAGGACCACCACAGTATAATACTCCAAGAGGTTATAATCAATCAGTAATAGGAGGGTTCAGAGGTCGCAGAAGAGGAGGATTCGATAGAGGTAGGGGACCTATTATATGTTATAATTTTAATCAACCTGAACACTTAGCGTGAGACTTCTTGAATCCTCACACAACATGTACATATTGCAGAGCACTAGATCATGTGACAGAGGATTGTCCACAGTTGATCACAAAATGGAAAGAAAATAGGAACACAAATGTATAGATGATAGAATCATAGTGGGCGCGATGAACAACCTAAGATAATACTGGTTACATGCAGAGGAACTAGAACCGTAACTGATGCAACAGATCAAGGAAATAGGATCCACCAATAGGTCAGGAAAGCAATAGAGACTCAACCATTGTTTGACCCTAGAAAGGAGAAAGAGACATATATGAAATCAAGGAAAGAGGTAATAGGAGAAAATTGGATAGTATCGACTTTGAACACTCCACCTTTGTATGGCAGACCGTCGGTGTATGATATGCCACCATTATATGACCATTCGGAAAGGTAAGTTGACAAGGTAATCACTTTGAATAGTTTTCTAAAAATTTGTTTAGATTCAATGAAATACGAGTCTTCTTTGAGTATGTTGCGTTGAATGATTTATTTTTTCACCCAAGAGAAAGAGATGTATGTCACACACAAAGCAGTTAATCAGGTGCACAAAAAGAAGATAAAAAATAGGGAGTTTCGAATAAATTCACAAATAGGGAACTACGAAATGGACAATATTATTATAGATCTAGACTCAGATGTGAATGTCATCCTGAGACATACTTGGGAGATGATGGGCCAACCGAAGTTTATTTGGTCTCCCATTCAATTGAGGTTAGAGAACCAACATAAGATCGTCCTAATTGGAAGTTTGACATGGTTAATTGTTAGCATTGATGGAGTGCACAACATGGCCAATTTCAAAGTAATTAAGATAGTATATGGAAGCACCCCTTACCCAACACTCCTTGGATTGGATTAGGCCTTCAAAAACAAGACTATCATTGACCTGAAGAAGAGAAATATGATATTTTAAGTAGAATACTTGAAGTTTAGTACATCGTTAGATCCTACTAAAGGAAGGAGATATGTAGAACCAACAAAGAGAAAATAACTTGACACTCTATATAATATGATTGCGCGAATGGAAAATTATGTGAATCCTATAGCTGAAGGTGTACTTATTTGGAGAAGTGTCAGTTCATGTGCGTTAGATTCAGAAGAAGCTTTGGAGAATTGGTAGCATAGATTGCATGAAATGTCCACAAGGAAATGTGCTCAAATTACCCACATGTTACGATGGATTGAGACCTAGGACCAAAGTATATGATCCTCCAAGGTATGACATGATAACTGATGTAGATTCTTTTATAAGAGAATTTGAGTTGCAAATATCAGATCAACAGAGACTACTAGCTTTGGATGTTGCATTGAAAGCAACCCATGCAAGATGGTGGGTTGCACACAAGGATGGAATAAGAGATTGGAAGCAGTGAAAAAGGTTATTAAAAGTCATATTCGGAATAGAGAATGAAAGTATCATGCCGAATTACAATGGATTAAGTTTCCCAACAGACCATATTGCGAAGTGTAACGCGATGTGGAGATCAGTACCTCAGCAAGAATTGACGCATTTATCTGTGCATACTCTGGAAACTACTTTGACGAATTGGTACATATAACTAGAGGTGTGCAAAGGCACACGAGATTGGGAAAATTTGACCAAGAAATTCAAGGTAACATTCATTTTTGAAAATAATGATCCTTTGCTTGACTTATCCTTGTCGGTTATCAAGAATAACATTTTTGTGACATAAGGCTCGATGCATAGTACAAATAGACTTATTGCAATAGTTGAAGAGGTCTTGTACTATTATAATGTTGTTGAAGAAGACTAGGATGATGAATACCCAAGGAATTTGTAGATACCAAAGAGTGAAGGAGAGCGCGCAGTAGAGAGACCACAACTTGAATCTACGGTGTACACCAAACCATTAAGAACGTGCAGAGTAAACATTGGTATAGAAGAGAATCCCAAGTTTGTGAACATAGGATATTACTGGAGTGATGAGATAATCGAGAATATTGCCGACTTACTGTGTGAATACCAACATCTGTTTCCAACTACTTTTTCAGAGATGAAAGGGATCATCGGGGAGTTAGGAGAGATAAAGATTCCCTTGAATCCAAAGACCATACAAAATGAACACAGTGTATAAGCATAAGGTAAAAACATAGATAGACACGATGTTAGAAGTTGGAATTATAGAACCTGTTGAAGAATCATAATGGATCATCCCAATGGTAGTTCAAGACAAGAAGATAGGGCAAATTAGGATATGTGTAGATCTGATAAAGTTAAATGATGTGTGTTTACATGACCCATTTCCTACCCCATTTATAGATGAAGAATTGGAGAATCTTAGGATACCACCACATCAATATTGTGCAAGAAGATATATATAAGACCACATTTGCGACAGAATGGGGTTGTTACCAGTACACAATTATTCTATTTGGTTCACCAGTGAATAGGTCAGGATCTAGATACATTATTACAGCGACAAACTACTTAACTAGATGGGTCGAGGCAGAACCAATCAGAGACTGCATCGCGGAGACAACTGCATGATTGGATAATAGTCAGAGTGTGCAATATGTGTACCATAGTACTTGTATAATAGTGTATGATATAAAGAAAAAGAAAAAGAAGAAAAACAATAAAGGAATTTGAAGGTTGGATGAAAATGACGCAGACAAGTAAGAGGAAGGTGAACTGCGTAGAAAGGAAAAGAAGAGTATGAAGAAGGAAGGCAAGGTTGGAGATCCACATAGATGACAGTTGAAGGGATTAAAGATCAAACTTGACGGGACAAGTATTTAAGAGAGTACATGACGGTGAATTAGTGGAGCCGTGTAATTATAAATGAAGAATGGCAAGAATATTTTGACAGACTGGAAAGATCTAGACCATGATCCATAAAATAAGCCAAATTTATTGCAGAGAATGGAAAGAATTGAATGTGAAGTACAAGTAGGATTAGACTACAGGTTTGGACGCAAAGAATAGAAACAACTGGTGACAAGTGATCAAAGAAGTTGAAGGGTCGACAGAAAGAAGTTATTTTCATTTGAGTTTTCATAGAGATCAACGAGAGAAGAGATCCGAGTGAACACCGACAGATCCAAAGAAGTTAGTTTTCAAGCAAGAAGCTGCAGAGATAAATGGAGCCACCAAAGACGGGAGAAGCTTTATCACAGTGGAATAAACAATGCACCAGACAAACATCAATACCTATGACCAATGAAACACTGAGAGCATCAGCGTAAGGGTCAAACCTGGTTCAATATACAAGGTATTGTGTACCACCAAGGAATTTGACATCAAAGCAAGTAAAGTTATAGAAAGAGCCAAAGTATGAAATCGTAGAGCCAGAAATTCCACAAGGTGTGATTGTTGAGGATGATATGCTCGACGCAGGAGGAAGATTGAGGTATGCATGAGACCACGACTTGAAAGATATGAAGAAGTTTCCATAATTGGCTCTAGACAAGTAGAGAAGCATAAGACTCACCCCAGATTCACAAGAAATTATAATGGAGCCAGAGGAATAGGCGACAGGGCAATAAAATATAGGTATTTTGAATCTTTTTTATATTTCGCATTTTGGAAGAAGCGTAGAGATAAATATTTGTGTTAAGTTATTACTGAGTTTTGTAGATAGAAGATTTCTATGGTTATATATATACTGGTATCCATAAACACACTTGATTGCACGAATAACCAGGTTGCCATTAAAGGGGGAGGACCCATCACTATTATTCACAGACAAGACAAAGGAGAAAACATTGGCAGAAAGAATGAAGGAAAAGTATGACACATTCAGAGGTGCACGTGGTCTAGATGTTGCAAGCATCAATTATGATACAATTTGTTCCATGACGTAGGTAATGGCATGCAAGTTATTGAGGAAATGTCGCAAGGATCAGGTACCAACAGAAGTGATATAGGCAGTCGAGAAGTGTGTCACATGAGTTCAAATGAGCTGGGAAGCGTTCATGTTGAACCAATTATTGAGATATTGCAGGGAATCTTAGGACAAAGGTATGGAATTTCATTATTCGTAGATGTTAATACTGATAACATTACTGGCTTGGAAGGAGCTGGAGGACTCACAATTTTTTTCAGCAATGAACAAACCATGTTTGGCAGCGAGATACACTAACTTATGGCATACCACACACAAGGAGAGACACCATGATAACAACATTGCGTTCTACATATATAAGGAGGTTATTCAGAAGAGCATCCGGAGGACACCGCGTATATTACCGTATGTGGTAGAATTGTACAAGGAATTTGTGTGATTTAAAGCAGGGTGCCATCACATGTATATCAAAGCAAAGAAGGACACAACTTAGGAATGGTTTCCCATGAGATACATGGTAACTGAAGAAGAAATGGGACACATAATGGAACATTGGGATGTTGAATAGAATATCCCACCGAAAGAAACAGAGGAGCCGAGACACAATAACCAGAAATATAAGAAATAGGATGTGATGATGAAAACAAAGAACATGAAGGATATGGTGCTGGAGAAACACAAAAGATAGTACCATGCACGAAAAAGAAGCGGAAGGAATAAGATACAGGAAAATCAGTACCACAACGAAAGAATAGGAAAGTAGTTAAGGAAGTGTCCACCCAGGCCCTATCATGGGATGAATTAGAAAAAATTGTAGATTAGGTGAAGAAGGTGAGTGAGGAAGGTTTTGAGCAAGCGACGTAGAAGAAAGAAGAAAGGCACTCAGAGGTGCAATCACAGATTGTTGCACTACGTCAAATTTCGGAGACCACTAGGATCATACCAATCAGAACATGAGAAAAAGAGTAGACAATAGAGGTTCAACCAATGACATATGCGACATCAAGAAAGCATCGAGTAATGAATATAGTGACAGGAGCCTTGGAGTTCCCTACATTAGAGTTACAGGAGAAAGAAAAGGAACTAAGTCATATTGACTTGGTGTTATCCTAACTTCTCGAAGAAATACTACATAGCTTGTAAATGAGTGTCGCACAAGAAATTCAAGTACACACAGTGTCAACATCGATGGAATTGACCAAGACAATTGAAGATAAGGATATATTACAAGAAGAATGTGACCAACTTAGGCTGGAGAAAGATGAAGCCGTGTAGAGGAAAAAGAGATTGAAACAAGTCGTACCAGGGGTATATAATCATATTCCAGAAGTGTTTGTAGAATCATACACCTCCTTAGAAGAAAAACTTACAAATATTGGCGAAGCCATTCAGGGCTTCTACATGAATATTAATGATCTAGAAGCACGCCAGATACTGAGTACACCACTGACAGAAAGGGAAAAGAGAGAGAAGACAGTGAAAATGAAATAGAAAGCATCAAGATTATAGCGAAGGAGTGTTCCAAATTGTATGAAAAAAGTAAATAAGCGTGGACGCAACTAATAGAAGATGCAAAGATGTAAGAAATCGGGTAGAAGTTGTAGGCCATGCAATATAGGGCGAAAAAGTTCAAGGAAACCATGAGCACTTTGCCAATGAAAGAAAATACGAATGCACTCACAGAGAATAGGAAACTATACTTAGACATGATCCAATTAAGAGCATAACAATAGGCTCGTTTGCAGAAGTTAGAGACGCTACAAGAGGAAGCGTTCTGAGTAGCAGGGGAACCAGTAGCTGTGCAAGGCATCGTAAGGAAGGTAGAAAAAGACAATGAAGAGAAGTTGAAGACTCATATTACAATGGAGATAGAAGAATCAATATTGTAGTAGGAAGCACAAGTCAAAGAAAATCTTGTGCCCACACGAGAAACATCTCACAAGTTCATGGCAACATGGAAGAATGCCTGAAGTGGCTCGAGACGAGCCACAAATTAGTGTTGGGGGCATGTTGGAGCAGGTCATTTTGGGTGAGTTTTGGGAGTCACGCAAGAGAGGACTGCACGACAATTCAACAAAGGAGAAGCTCACAAAAAATATATTTTGTGCATTTTCAGGAGCCAATGGGCAAAAGGAGGAAGTTAATTAGGAGTTTTAGGACATTTTGTCCACTTTGCAATAGGCTAAGCCCTAATAGAAATGTATAAATATGTATGGGTTTTGGGAATAAAGAGAGGAGGAATCAAAAGAGAGAGAGGTTGTTTTTTATGCTTGTGAGTTGAATATCAGTGGAAGAGGTATGTGTGCACTGCAACATAGAATGACTTGGGCAAGTTTGGGTTTTAACTGAAGATTATTGTATGAGCACAATGCACACCTATTGTAAACATTGAACATGAATAATATAAGAATCCAACCATTGTGTACGTAGCCTAGTTTGGGGTGAACCACATTAAACTCTAGTGTCTTGATGTGTTTGATGTCATGAAACATTGGTTTATTCTATTCATTGTGCACATGTAGGAGATGCTTAATGGCTAATACGAATATGTATCTGATGGTTTTGCACAATTATTGAATTATTAAGTAGGATTAATTTGTCATATGTTATGATTTTTTTATGAGTTCACGCACATGGTATATGAATGAATGTTAAGTAAACAGTAAGGATGAATGTCTCATATTCCCCCATGACTGCGGAATCCTGGTTATTGTAGTCCCCATATGTACCTAGGGTGATACTTCACCTTCTTGTGGGTGATGTTGAAAGGGCCAGTGTCTTGGGATTTGTTGGTGAATTAATGTTTAACATCGAGTCTTCCCACTACACAACAACACCAACTATCCAATTGAATGACCTTCTCTCTCAATTGTAAAAGTTGAGCTTTGTTATTATCCTAATCCACCATAATTGTGGTGAGGGAGTCTTGGTGTTCATCAAATTGGTTCTTTAGAAATGGAAACAATCTTGTCAAGATCTCAAGGTTACTCTCCATATTTTCCATCCTATGTTCATACATATGGACCTTCTCCTTCAAATGTTTGTTCTCTTCTTGAAGTTGAGCATTGAGGGATTGCATGTCTTCCAACATTTCTTTGTTTTATTTACGCATACTAAGTATGATTTCTCTTCAAGGTACTAGTAGATACATCATGGTTTAGGATTCAATTACTCTGGTACCTTATAATCTTTAAATGAGGGACTTATATCCCACTCAATTCACCAACATGGATACCTCGCAGAATCAAATTTATGCTCTCTCTTCTCAAAGTCACTTACACAGAGATAACAATCTTTAGAATGACTACAAAGCCTCTATTCTTGATGTAGTTTTCACACAACAACTAGCTAATAGAGTCAATAATAATACGAATTTTTAGTTGGTTTCTCTATTGTTGTCACTAGGAAATCACAAAAGGATTAACTATGCTTCTTTGTTTCAAGGCTTGAGTTATTTCATGTTTGCAATGCTCTGTTCTCAAAATCCAATTGAATGACCCACACACCTACTCTATTTGGGAAAAAATCCCTCACAAATTCAATCCCATTTCCAATTCCTTAATTCACATTTCTCTTTTAAAAGAAGGCACATTTAGTTGGATACAAACATGAAGTACAAGGTTAAGTGGAGTGATAGAATTCTAAGCTCTTATTGTGAAAAAATGACTATAGATCAACATGTTATACCTTTGCAATTGTCTAGGTATGTGCTAGCTCTATCCAAAATATTATTTAAACCAACAATACACTTGTCATTATCACCCCAAAAACAAAAGATGAAAGGCTCTAGTATCAATTAGTGAGGTGCTCTAACATAACAAATGATACTCCAATAACAAACAATGTATTTTGCATGTTGGAGGGCCTAGTTGACTAGTCTACTAGGTCAGTAAGTCGACTAGTTGTTATGAGTCAGTTGGTGTTATAAAATCAAATTCCACCTCTAAATATTTGATGCTATTGTTGTCCTTATCCATGTCCTCCTTACAAACAACTATTCCCCATTCCTCCTTGAGACCTTCTAAAAAACAAAATTTTGAAGGATGTATGCGCCCTCACAGTTATGCTACGCGCATACATGTTGGCTACTTAAGGGACTCCCACATACATGCTAATAAATGTTCAAAAAAATATAATTATACCCAAATTAATGATGAGTTATAGGATTGGTTAGTTGTATAACTCCTTTTTCCTGTACTCAATTGTCTCTAACCAACTAGAGACCGCAAAAAAGGAACATTTTCCACATGGAGAAAGGTAACGATACTTTGCACATTCAAGCAAACACTCATCCAGTTATTCTCGACGAGTCTATAAGCCCATTTTATCCCTATTGCTGCTGATTTTTTTACCTAGAAACCCTTGTTTCCAATTTCTCTTTGATCACCAACCTTATCTTGCCAAGAGTTTCTCTCTATACTCTCTTTAGGCCTGTGGTGAATTTAGTGTTAGGAACATCCTTATAGTAGTAGTCGGGGTGGAAGAATCTAGGATCTCTTTCGATAGGGAAGTGTTGCATCGAGCAGGTATACAATGTAACCACCTTGTTGTTATTCATTAATAATACAGAAAACATGTTCCTTCAAAGTATCTTGTGTTATTATTGTTCATATTGACAATGTGTTTGTATACATTTTAGTAGAATACTAATTGCTTCATTCTTTTCCATTATTTTTCATAAATCTAACGTGTAGTTATTACTATAACTACCTCTCCATATAGATATACTTGTTCAAATTTTTTGCAGGTTGCAGAGAAACCATTGGGAAGGAGCGAAAGGACTCCGTCAATTGGGAACAATACCGAACGTTTGGATCCTGGTGAGTTGATTTTCCTCTTTTTCAATAAATTAGTTATTCTTGTGAGATTCGGTTATTATATCTTGTTTTGGTATTATATTTGGAATGTACTTTGTATATGGTCATTGGTATGCTACATTAAGCCCACTACTGTAGGGGATTTTCCCCGAAAGCAGAATTGGGGACTTTTCCCTAGTGGGCCTTCTTTGGTCTTTGTTTTTGTGTTTGCATGGTTTATTTTCTTTTCTTTTGCTTCAAATTACTGTTTGGTACTCAAATCGGTAGTTTACATTCATTAGAGTATTTTTATTTTTCATTTGAGCCAGTTATCCTATCTCCTTCCTTATTTTTTGAAGTTTTTGGAGTACATCTACATGTTGTAGTTAACACAGTTGTGTACATATATACACCTTCCATTGTAAACAGTCGTGTGTATGCGGATTTCCTTGTGAACATGCACGTACATCTTCCTAAGAAAGGTTTTTTGAAAATCTTTCTAGTTTGAGGATGTTTGGTGAGGTGTCTGGGGTCTTTCTTGAGACTGTGAGACTTTGTTGATGTTGCTTACTGAGTCCTGTAGAGTTTGTTTTGAGTTTTATAAAGAAAAGCAAGGTTATTTGTTGCTTGTATCATTCTGAGTTATTCTTGGTTTTGTTTTTTTGGTTTCCATTCTTCTTTTACTTTGTTTTGATCTCTCTACTGCATTTTGAGTTTTAACATAGTTACCAACTTAACGAGAACTCTACAGAGTTATCGTTTTTGGGGGGGTCAAGTTTTTTACCCTATTTTTAAAAATGGTGCTACTGGTAGCACCCCCCCTCCCTTTTTAGGTGTTTTTTTAATATTTTAAATTTTCTGATACATAATGTTTCCACTTCTTTTTTTAAATGCTTGTTTTTCATCTATTTTCAAATTGTTCAATTTTTTTTTCTCAATGGTGTTTTTTCATCTATTTTCAATTTTTTTATATATTTTTGGTTCAATGATGTTTTTAATCATGTTTCCATGCTTCATCCAATTTTTTTTTTGTAAATAAAAGAGAGTATATATTACCTTAAAAGCCTCAAATCAGTACAATGATTAGAGTTTGGCACTTGTCCTGCCACAACATGGAAACCAGAACATGTGGCTTGCATAAAATCTTAGAAAAAAAGACTATAAGGCGTGACATGACAAATGTCATGTTTAAAAAATTATGACATGTCTAATATCTAGCATCCAACACTGTATCTCCAACTAGCCAACTAAACATGGTTGTTGCCATGCACCGGATAAATTTAACAAAACTAAAAAAGGTTGAACCTGGTTCTTGATATGCCATGGTAGAGTGAGGCTAGAGGCGTGGTGAACCCAGGAATCCATCCATATTGAAGGTGAAGATAAACCTTTGTCCACAGGTTGGACAACGTGTTTTTTCTCATGCATCTGCCAGAGCGTCGAACATGAGGTCCATGCGTCGACTGAGGGTTCTCTAGTTATGCAATTGTTCCTCCAGGTTCCACCTCGTGTCAAAGATTAGTTGGAGTTGGTCATCCGAAACACAATGTGGATTGAGCAGAGGTTGCTCAAATTTCCCATTCATAGTCGCACGAAGAGTTGTATTTGCATCAAATGATGTTGGTGGAATTTCATCCATGGCCATTCCAGGGGTGGAATTTTAAGCTATCCAGTCTGCTAACCAACTGGGGGGGATTTATTCTTCAACCACACAACCTCCCTACTCCAAAGGCTTGGCTTGGGGGCTGGTCTTGATATCACACTCTGGCATGGCT
Source organism: Picea glauca (assembly GCA_000966675.3). Classification (NCBI taxonomy): domain Eukaryota; kingdom Viridiplantae; phylum Streptophyta; class Pinopsida; order Pinales; family Pinaceae; genus Picea; species Picea glauca. The sequence goes on from JZKD02S1609023.1 coordinate 153,768, forward strand.
TCCATAGGCTACAAATCGGGTGGAGGAATTTCTTCCTCCACCAGGAAGCTTCCAAGGTCGGGCATGGTGTCAGTGAGGGGGGGTGGTGAGGGCGGAGAATTAGGCAAAGGAAAATCAATCCAATTATGGATAGTGATGTGGGTTGGGGTTGGGGGATGCGAGGGGTCGGGGCGGTTTCACCTAGCTATGAAAATATAATAAGGTGGCCCTCTTTTGGGCTTACCACATTTCCTAGGCATGGTGGTCGTGATGTAACAAAGAGTGGGACGGGGGAGCCAAATGGAGGTTGGGTTCAAAGGAAAAATAGCTAGAGGTACTGCACTGGTGGTATGAAATATGGAGAAACCTGGGAGAATCGAAATGAAAAAACATCCACAAAACGAAGGCTGGGAGAGCCGAAACGACTGAGTTCCTAAGAAATAAATGAGAGATAGTCGGAGATCAAGAACAACAAAGTGCTCGAGGACTCCAACCTTCATAGAGGCCAGTGAAAACACTGTGAGGATCACCATGAAAGCTGAGGTGACAGCAGCTCGATGCTTCGTACCTTCTCCTGTACTTCGGCGCTAGTTCACAAGGGGAGCCATTAAGTTCCCAGAGGGGTGGTGACACACTACCATAATTGCAATGCAAGATCCCATCAGGTGAGTGGTTTAGTTCTATGACTAGCGGCTGGGGGTAATAACTCCCCTTAATGCATGTGTGCCACCTTTCTCCTACTGGCCAACTATCACCCCATCCGGGGAATGCTTCATCCAATGTTTAAAATGTTATACACCATTTTTTTTTAAATTAATATTTTTCATATAATTATGTGTCCTTAATTAATTTATGGTTCCATACTTTTTAAATATAATGGAAAATATCATTTTTAACACATTTTTTACCTTTACTTCAATACATATAAAATAATTGTAGTTAAATAACACTATTTTTAAATATTTAGCAAAAAAATATAATTCATTTTTTTTTATCGATTAAAAACTAAAAAACACTAAGAAAACAAAAAGAATTGAAATTAAAAAATAAAAAATAAAACATTTTAAAAACAAATTTATATTAAAAAAACCATTGAAGAAAAACCTAAAAAACTAAAGAGGAAAAAGAAAACATAAAAATATATATATATAAATATATATATATATATATATATATATATATATATATATATAAAAAAAAAAAAAAAATAAAAAAATGTGAAAAAAACACAAAAAAAAAAAAAAAACATAAATAAAAAAAAAAAACTCAAATTAAAAAAGCTAAAATAAAAACTTTAATACAAAATTTAAAAAAAAAATAACAAAAATACGTTAAAAAACCTTAAAATTACAACCAAAAAAAACTTAAAAAATAAAATTTAAATAAAAAAACGTTCATAAAAATTTAAAAAAAGAATGAAATTTTTATATGATATGTAATTATATAGGTTATATATATGTAACTATATATATTATATAGTTACGTATATATGCAACTATATAATATATATGTTTGGGGTTAAGCGGCTTGCAAATGGGAAAGCTAAGGACATTGAAGGTTACCAAGCCGAAATTTTTAAAATCGGAGAGTCAATCCTTATCCCTCACATACACAAGCTCTTCAATTTGGCAGTCAAGAAAGGCTTCCCTAAACCCTGGACGCAAAGCCTCATTGTTCCTATTTTTTAAAATGGGGATAGAAACATTCCCTCTAATTATAGGACCATTATGATTAGCCTGATTTTAGCCAAGCTTTATGGAATTATTTTGGAAAAGAAGATTATCCTTTGGCTAGAAAGTCACTGTATAAGAGCTAAAGACCAGGTTGGGTTTAGGAGATATCATTCAACTATGGACCATCTTGTTACCTTTAGGATTATTGCATAGAAGTTCTTCAATAATAAAACCAATCTTTTTTGTTGTTTTGTTGACTTTATAAAATCTTTTGACATGGTTCCTCGGAAAAACCTTTGGGATAGGTTGGAAGAGATAAAATTTCCTCTCGAGTTGAGGGTTGTTTCAATAAGGATGTATGATAACGTTATTTCTAAGTTTAAAAACACTGAGGGTTGGTCAAAAGAGATTAACTGCAATATCAGAGTCAAACAAGGTTGTCCCTTGTCCCCTGCCCTTTTTGGCATTTACATTGACAAGTTAGAAGATTGCTTGGAAAAAGAAGGTTGTATCGGTCCTACTCTCATTGGTATATTCATCAATCTTCTTCTTTATGTTGATGATATCGTTCTTATGGCAATGATTCCCCATGATCTTGAAAACCAACTAAGAATCCTCAAGGATTTTTCCTCCAATATGGGTATGACTGTTAATACTGATAAGACTAAGGCCATGATTATTAATCCAATAAGATCCCTTATGATACCTTTGTATATGACAACAACAACTTGGAGGAAGTGACTTCATACAAATATCTTGGAATTGATATTCACCACAAGCTCAATTGGAATTATAGCATTGAGAAAGGATTATTGGGGGATGGAAAGCTTATTATGGGCTTGAAAACAGTTGTAAATCAACTGATCTTTGGAGTTGGGATAAGAAGAAACTCCTCTTTGAGACTCTTGTTACACATGTTATTCTTTATGGATGTGAAGTCTGAGACTGTAGTATCTCTCGTGAATCCTGGAGAAAGATAGAGAAAATACAAAAGAATTATATAACCTATAATCTCAAAATTAAAGGAAATATTCCATATCCCATCCTCCTCTTAGAAACAAGCATGTCCCTCATTGAGAGCATGGCTATTACTAGATACCTAATGTATAAGAACACGTTAAACAACATGGAAGACAAGAGGCTTCCTAATTTTTTTTCAATATTGAGTCATAATTACCATCATTTCAAGTGAGGATGGCATAAAAATGCCTGGTCTTGGCTAAACTATCGGGGAATCATGGAAGACACCATTTTGCAGAATAAAGATACTATTAAAAAAAACGTCAAATCAAAATTTAAGGAGAAAAAGTGGTGTGATAAAGAGTTAGAGGAAAAAAGAAAATTAAGGTATTATAAGGATGTAATCAACCCTAATCTAGAAGATCAAAATTATATATCTATTTTGCCAAGTGTAAAGAAAAAAATAAGCATTGCTAAGATAAGAACAAATTCTCATGAGCTCCATAGTGAAACTGGGCGTTGGTCAATTCCTAAAACACCATGGGATGA